>DF367156.1:1384-20464 GCA_000787875.1 Solanum virginianum | reverse complement strand
GGCTGCGCTCATGCCCGCAGGTTTTGATACAGGGTGGGTGACTTATCAGCTTAGGACATCCTTCTGCAGTTTGAAGTGCTCCCCTATTCCGGAGCCTACTTTTGGTTTATATCTGTACGTTCATTTACTGCATTATATGTATATAGGTATATCTATTCAGGGTACGACGGAGCCCTGCCCTGTCCTATCATTCTGTTATTCTTTTAGAGGTCTGTGGATACATACACGTGTGGGTTGTGCCCAGTTTGTCCTATTTGACCTACATAATATGTTTGGTATATTTGATAGGCTGTTGTATTCGCCACATCGGCCGTATCGGCCCATATTTGTATATGTATGATCATTCTGTTGGTATATTCGAATGTGCAGGTCAGTCAGGACTATTTGTAAACTAAAATAAATATTGCTAAATGTTTCTTTAAAATGGTATATATGTTTGTTCAGATTTGTGAGTCAGTTTGATATTTGTGCCGGTATTAGCCGTCTGTTTGGAATCTGTCTTGGAAATTACACATAACTGGGAGGGACCCTATGCGTTTGATATCATTTGCTTTCCTGTCATGCCACGGGAGGGACCCTATGCGTAACTGGCACTCAGAGACTGTTGCTAGTCCCCAAGCGAACCTCCTGACCTCATTACATTCGTTTTTTCATTAAAATTAGCGGAAGACATAAAAGGGCATATCAGCGGGCACTATCCTATCACATTTCCATCTAAGGATCATAGGCCATAGGCCACAGAGCTAGTCATCAATATCTATCAAATGTCATAGAATGTAAAGAAAACTCAATTTAGAAAAGGAAAAGGGGAAAAGTACCACAACATCAACACATTATCTCTCTATGTCTATGAAGCCTCTATAGCTAACAATCTATGAAGGTACCATGACAGGCTATGACTACCACAAACTCAGAATGACTTGAATCATAAAGAAAAGAAATAAAAGACATCTTCTGAATGTAGGGGAGGACTTACCTAATTTCTTGAGCTGGAAGTCTACTCCTCAACGATTCACCTGTTGAAATCCTCTGTCTACTGAATCTGCATCATAAAATGATCCTAATTTCTTGAGCTAGAAGTCTACTCCTCAATGATTCACCTGTTGAAATCCTCTGTCTACTGAATCTGCATCATAAAATGATACAGCGTCAGAGTGGCATTGGTACGTGGAATGTACGGTATGTAAACGGTCAAAAAGTAAGCAAAATAAAAAGGATAATATGGAAATATTAGCTCATCAAATATTCATCTCATCTCAGAATAAGGAATAAATACTATCACATTTAACATCAGTCAAGACCCGTGCCATCACATCAACATCTGAATACTATCAAGAGGGAACTTATATAGGAGTTTCTCAGACCTACAACAATCACCTATGAGTCGATTATGACACAACAAACTGATGTCATTGCGATATTCGCCCAACACTTTGCCAAGGTAGAGGGCGTGCATTATTGGATCCAGAATAGAAATAACATTAAGTCCTCTTGTGGGACTAAGGAAGCATCCACTTTCTCATAGTTCAGTCCTCATCTACATTGGCTATATAGTTATGAGTGCGAGTGGGACTTACTCTTACCAATTTTGATATTTGATACTTCTCGTATAGACTCAATATGCTCATAAACATTAAAATCAAGCTTGGTCATCATTTAGTCTCTTTGGACTAGGTCATTTGTTCATTCATCATTCATCAAGTCAAGGAATTAGGAATATCCTGTTAAGATTACATTCAACCCTTTTTAGGCTCTGAGGGTATCATTTTCATCAACATCAACCCTTTACACATTGAATTTAGGACCCAGACCATAAGAAGCAAGGACACCCATGTGATCAAATCTCTAGACATTCACCCCTAGTTCCATTCTTATACTCTTTAACCAAGAAATCATGTAGAATGTATATAATCAAATAGATAATGCAATTTAAACCATTTAAGCAAGTAATGTAGTTTTGGTGATCATCACTTCAAGATAATATAGATGCAGTAAAATAGTTTTAGTAAATACATTTAAAAAGTTATGCAGACCGAACCCATCACCTTCAACTGTTCATTCTCTACAATTTTAGGGGCACATGGGAGAACAGTATCATACTGTGGATAGTCTTACATACATGGTGTGGAGTTTGACACTCAATTTCTCAAGAAGTTAGCCTCAATCCTTTGGACCCTAGCTCTTTCTCCTCTTCTTCGCTCAAGTTTTCTACTTAGTTTTTGCATAAGAGATTTTAAGATAGGTTTTGAAACCCTTTTTAGGCAGAAAAAACAACTTATATTGGTCATGGATTAAGTCTAGAAGGGGTGGAGAAAAGTCTAGAAATCCCCTCAAAAGAAAAGAAAAAGTTTCAACTTCGGAATGCCCAGTCCGCGATGCTGACTGGGCGCATACCAGTACAATTTTTGACTAAAAACTTACATGTGCTGAAAAACTAGTTTTCTATAAAAATACAAATAAGTTGCATTCATCAAATGCCTTTTTATGTGTAATTTTTTTGTAAATTGCTTTCCGATCAATTTTTCCAATTCTCGTCAAAAAATTGAAAAAGAATACAAGTGTGGGTCCGTGATAGGTTCGCGTCATGGCCCCAATGCGTGGCCTCACTGTTTGGTTTCCAAATCAAATCAGTTCAGATCAAGAGTAGAGATATTCTCTTAGACATATTCACCATCAAACATGAATGGGTCATCGAAACTCAATCAGTTAAAAACATTCAAACATATTCGACAATCAGTCTTTCGAACTCAAGAAGGAAACCATCAACTCTAATAGAGAATGGGACCATCGATACATAAGACTCTATGTACAACTCTCAAGCTTAGGACCTCATCTCAATTGTGCTCCCTTTCACGACACTCTACTCTATCAACTTAAGCTCATAGCTCCTATTCAAAACACTACCTATCCGCATTCTCTTATTCCCTTCAAGCCTACCTCTGAACCTGAAGGTGTTATTGCTATGATGATCATATCCATACAAGGCTAACTCTCAATACTAAACTATATATTTGTCAGGGACTTTATTTAAGAGATCCTTAGTCCTTTTCACTTCCACCTATCCTTACTTGATAGTTTATCATCAACACTTACATAATATCAACCACGCGTTCAAGCCTATCACTCTAACCACTTCAACTATGTCTTAAAATCTTCAAGCCTACTTAATACTTCTACCTCCACTATTCAATGAACTCTCACTCAAAGTCACACCAACATACTCTTACCTATCTATTGTACATCATAGGTTATCATCTCTCTCCCTCTCCCTATCTCTATCCCTACATGACACAGGTTTAACACCAATATCACAACAATGGTACATTTACTCCTCCTCATCTACCTCCACTCTCAGTCTACTACTATCAGCATCATAACTTGGACCTGGAGGAACTCATTATCTCCTCCTTTAGCAAAACCTCAAATTACTTCCTCTCCATCCAAAGTAAGTATGAATACCATCAAGAACTGAAATACTCAGATACTCGAATACTTATTCTCAAGAATAGACTTAGAACAAAATATCTAGAGTTTAAACTTTATCTCTAACATCATTATTAGGCACGAATATCATTAAGGACTTGCATAATCAAGTTCGCAGAGGTTCAAAATGAATATCAACTCAAGAATAGGAACTCAACTCTAATATCACAATTCAAGAGCACTCATTCTCTGCCATCACCCAAAACTAGTCTACTACCATCAACAATGTCATAATAATCTAAAGGTCAGTGTATGCGTAACATGTTATTAGGATCAAA
Source organism: Solanum virginianum (assembly GCA_000787875.1). NCBI lineage: Eukaryota > Viridiplantae > Streptophyta > Magnoliopsida > Solanales > Solanaceae > Solanum > Solanum virginianum. Next base: position 16,703 of record DF367156.1, on the reverse strand, counting down.
AACTCTCACACTGTCTCTCATCAACCATTACTCATTTACTATCGTTAATACTTCTATGAAGACTGGAATGCTGGATTACTCAAATAGATTGGAATAAAAGATCGTTAGCACGATTCAGTCGAGAAATCTTATGTGAGCATATTTGAAATGAAGTACAGTTTCCCTCGTTTATCAGGACTCATTCTGAGCTCGCAGAACTATATGTAGTGTAAAACTCAGGTCACATCTCATTCAATCAATACTCATCTATTGTTATCAACATCACTATCAAGATTGGAAGGAAGGATTATTGGAAAGACTTGGAGTGAAAGATCATGAGCACGATACGTTCAAAGAATTCAATGTGAGACCATTTGTAATGTAATACAACCTCATTTTCCCTTTTTGGACCTATCATGAATTTACGAAATTGAATATGTTGTGAAACTCAAGTGGCATCTCGCATGACAAAAAGGTTAGGAATTCTAAGACTTCTGTGAGATAAAGTACAACTGTCACTCCTCATCCTCAGGACTTATCATGATCATGAATCCACATCAAGTGTATGGGTTCAGTCCAGAGGCATGGTGCTCATAGGTAAGACAGGAATAAAGCATCTCTTCAATCGAACTCTAAGGAATGTAAAAATATGAAAATATCAACGTCTCATCCTGATCAACTCATTAATATCTAAACTCATGACTCATTCTCGATTAGTAACCCCTCATCTCCCCCTTAACTCTCAAGGTCCTCTCTCTAATTTTAGGATCAATTTCCTCTACTAGGCTGCAAGCGTATACCTCCACTTGGTCAAGGAAGCACTACCCACAAGAATGTCTTAAACTCTTGTGTTATGCTATAGTCATATATATATGACTAGCTACTTAGACTCTTTCCAACGACATCACTCTTCGCTTCCTCTTGTCTTTATAGAACTCTCTCTCGGTGTTTGCTACTCTTAATTATGTACATAACCACTTTTCACAACTCTTACAATCTAACCTCTTCTTTGGCCATCTAACACTCAACTTCTATGCTCTCAGAAACCCATCAGTATAAGACTTAGACTATAATGGAAAACTCTGACCTCATCGTCTATCCATAAACCCCAATCAACTTAGTTGTTAGGGATGACATAGAATGCTTACCTCAGCCTACTTCACATTGAACTCAAAAATATTGTCTAGATTCTTATAGCAATCATAACTTAAAGCTTCACACATCTTTACACAATCATGGATACACATCTCAAGTCTCCTCTAATCTATGGAGCTATCCTCGTTTCACTAGTCTTACCTAAGGGGCACTTGTACCCCTAACCATAACATCATTTTCCTTACAAATTAGCATCTTCATACACTATAGCAAGCCTCTTAGAGAAAATCTCTAACTAAGACTATCACTCTCACGATACTATCTCCTTTTTCACATTACTCCTCAAAATTCAAGCTTAGGGTCTAGTACTAACATGTGCCTTTATCACATGCCTCTATAACATCATGCCACTTTACAACTACTAGGTAAAAATTTAGGGAACATAAGCAATAAAATATCATAGTGAATATTCAATCAACACATCCCTTTCGCATAACTCACTACCACTCACTTATTCAATCATATCTCCTTATTTGACTAAGCCAATAACTTGATGAGTCTCATAAACTTTCACGTTCTATCATAAGCCTAATTTAGATTTATCACATTAAAAGCACTCTTTCCCCTATTCGAGATCTACACTTCACCCTCAATAGTATGACTNNCCTAATTTAGATCTATCACATTAAAAGCACTCTTTCCCCCTATTCAAGATCTACACTTCACCCTCAATAGTATGAATACTACAACACATCAACATACATTTCCTTCTAGTTTGGACGTGGTCTAACACCTTATTACTTACCAAATAGGTACATAACTCTAACTACAAACCTCAATTAATTACAACTCTCACTACCTAGTCTCATCCTCTCCCTCATCATCCTTCTAGCTCAGGGGTAACAACTCTACTTATGGTTTTACAAGACCTCAAATCTTACTCTTAGTTGGTAACATTAAACTTCATGGAGACATAAACTTCTCTCTCATGGATAACATCAAAAGAAAGTAAGGACTCAACTTATACCTGTCACAACATCCTGGAGTATTTCTCTAAGCTGGGCGACTACTGCGGTACACAACTGGTCTATGGCCTCATTTGTGCTAGGAGTAGCATCTCTCTAATTTCTTCTAATAGGTGGTGTAGACCTAGCGGGTTGAGCTTTATTGACTCGCCTTGGATAATCCCTCCAAAAGTTACCCGCTTGGCCACATTTGAAGCAGTTGTTGGTGCCCAACCGACATTGTCCCAAATGAAATCTAGCACACCTTCCACATGGTGGCTTCCCTTTAGGTCTTAGAGTCACTTTCCTGCAGGATAGAAGATTATGAAACTTGAAAGACTAGTTTGTTCTCGGCCTTAGATTATATCTACTGCTAGACGTAGTTGTACTCACTGGTGGTGGCATATAACTCCAGGGTCTCTGAAGAAAGGGGAACCTATTTCCCTTCTCGCCCCAAGCTTCTTCCATCTCACTCTCCTTGTCATCTACCCATCGATCATGTACAACAAGCTGAGTAGTAGGCTTAAGCTTCTCGCTGCTGATGATATTCCTCAAGTCCATGATAGGTTTATAAGGCAAGGTCTGCAACGTGTAAAGCATGATTTAGAAAATAAATTTTATAGAGTTTAACTTTATAGCATGATTTAGAATTTGAAAGAAGGAAAACAATTCCTAAATGTCCTATAGTGTCCAAATTGTGGATATGGAGCTCTTCATACCAATAATAAGAACTCTACTAGAGACGACTTCATAGACTCCCTAGGACTCTTGAACTCGTGCTCTAATACCAAGTTTGTCACGCTCTAGGAGGGTACCCTAGGCAAAACTAGCACTCAGAGACTATTGTTCGTCCCCAAGCAAACCATCTGTCCTTATTACATTCATTCTTTCATTAAAATTAGTGGAAGAGATTAAAGTGCATATTAGTGAGAACTCTATCCTATCACATTTCCATCAAAGGATCATAGGCCATAGGCCACAGATCTACTCATCAATATCTATCAAACATCATAGAATGTGAAGAAAACTCTGCTTAGAAAAGGAAAAAGGGAAAAGAACCCCAACATCAACCCATTATCTTTCTATGTCTATGAATCCTCTATAGCTAACAATCTAATAAGGTACCATGACAAGCCATGGCTACCACAAACTCAGAACAACTTGAATCATAAAGAAAATAAATAAATGACATCCACCGAATGTAGGGGAGGACTCATCTATTTCTAGAGCTAGAAGTCTGGACCTCAACAATTCGCCTACTGAAATCCTCTGTCCACTAAATCTGCATCATAAAATGATACAGTGCCAGAGTGGCGCCAGTACATGGAATGTACGATATGTAAACGGGCTAAAAGTAAGTGAAATAAACAGGATAACATAGAAATAGTAGCTCATCAAGTATTCATCTTATCTCAGAACAAAGAATGGGTACTATCATATTTGAAATCAGTCAAGACCTATGCCATCACATCAATATCTGAGTACTAGCAAAAGGGAACCTATGTGGGAGTTTCTCAAACCTACAACCATCACCTATGAGCCAATGGTGATACAATAAAATGATGTTGTTGCCACATCTGGCCAACACCTTGCCAGGGTAGAGGGCGTGCATTATTGGATCCAGAATAGAAATGACATAAAGTCCTCTTGTTGACCACGTAGTTATGAGTGCGAGTGACACTCACTGTTATCTATTTTGGTATTCGATACTTCTCCCATAGATCAATATGCTCATAAACATTAACGTCAAGCTTGGTCATCATTTAGTCTTTTTAGACTAGGACATCTATTCATTCATCATTCATCAAGTCAAGGAATTAGGAATATCTCTTTGAAATTACATTCAACTCTTTTTAGGCTTTGAGGATATCAATTTCATCAACATCAACCATTAACACATTTAATTCAGGACTTGGACCATAACAAGCAAGGACACCCATGTGATCAAGGCTCTATACATTCACCCTTAATTCCATTCTTGTACTCTTTAACCAAGAAATCTTGTAGAATGTATATAATCAAATAGATAATGCAATTAAACCACTCAATTTCTCAAGAAGTTAGCCTCAATCCTTTGAACCCTAGCTCTTTCTCCTCTTCTTCGCTCAAGGTTTCTACTTAGTTTTTGCGTAAGGGATTTTAAGATAGGTTTTAAAACCCTTTTTAGGCTAAAAATGACTTATATTTATTTTGAATTAAGTCTAGGAGGGGTGGAGAAAAGTCGAGAATGCCCCTCAAAAGAAAAGAAAAAGTTTCAACTTTGGAATCCCGGTCCGCAATGCGAACTGGGAGTGCATCAGTACAATTTTTGACTGAAAACTCAAAATGTATTGAAAAACTAGTTTTCTATAAAAAATACACATAAAGCACATTCATCAAACACGTTTTATGTGTAATTTTTTGTTAATTGCTTTCCAATCAATTTTTCCAATTTCCATCGAAAGAAATTGAAAAAATATATAAGTGTGGGTCAACGACAGGTCCACGTCGCGGCCTCGACGCGTACCCTCACTGTTTTGGTTTTCAGATCAAAAAATTATTTTTTGATCCAGTTGGTCTAAAATCGGGTCGAGACCATTTTCCCACCCTGTTTTTCATGTTGATCGCAAATCCAATCTTTGATTTTCCATCCAAGCTTGGAAAGACACGTTATGCGTACGATTACATTTTAGGGGCATTTTGGTAATTTTGCAGGGTGTTACATCTCCATGTTAGTCTAATTATTTCTCCTTTTCCTTTTCTCTTTGTTTCATGTGATCTAGTTTCATCTGCTTTTGGGGCTTGATATTTTACTGGCGAAGGTTTTCTGGAATCAACTTCTTTATCTCTATGAGGTAGTGGTAAGATCTACGTACATTTTACCCTCCTCAGACCTCACTTGTGGGATTTCGCTAGGTATGTTGTTGTTGTTGTTTTTATCACTAGATCAAATTTCTTATTTTGACACCTTCTTGTTTGCATCAGAGGCTTCATACTATTTTGTACAATGATTACTGGGTTTGATATGCATATATATTATGCTTATCAATTAAAAAAAGTGAGTTTATTTAAGTATTTTATAGAACTTTTGAAAAGAGACAAATATTTTCTTAAACTATCACCAAAATGTCAAGGACATATCTCTTTTTAATTAGAGGAGATGGTTTCTTATTTTCTTTGAACTATTTTCAAGCAGAATTATTTATTCCCTTAGCCCTAACATGGAAGAAAAAATATAAAAGGTTACCCTTTTTTTATTAATCATATATTTTTTCTTTCTTTCTCTTCATCTTCTCCTCGTAGCCATATCCACTTTCCTCACGATTATTATAACACTGATACACCTTTTGTTACACAACCAAGAGCTATTACTTTCTTTGACACAATTTATATTTATCAAGTTCATCATCGTCGAAGTCATTCTTCCTTCAACAATCATTGGGAAAAAAAACTAAAATTTTATTTAAATAATTGCTATTTTTTCACTTATTCTTCCTAATTCTTTTTCTTTTATTTCTTCATCTCTTATTTACTATGTTATCCACCTTTAAAACATGAGAATTTCGGTAATACTTTTTTAATAGTAAAAGAATTAGGATGAGAATTTGAAACTGCAACTTGATGAAAGACTGTATTTTTTTTATAAAAAAAAAAAGTAAGATGTGAAGTTTCATTAAAATGGAGAGGAAATCATTGTAGTCACATTATTAATTATCAAAGCTAGAATTCTATTCTATGGTAAAAAGAAAAAAGGAAGGGGGGAAGGGGGAGAGAGCGCATTCTTTCTAATTTTTTAGTCTGCTATTGAGTATCTTACAAGAATCCTAATAAAGTGTGAAAAGGATCCCAAACATTTATGAACATCCCAAATTCTCTAAAATGAACTTAGTTCAACTAAGCTTTGTTGATGATTTAAAATTTTATTTTATTTATCTCTCTTTTCATTCTATTTCAAATCAAATGTGAATAACAAACAAAGTAAGAGACTCCCAATGACATCGACTCTTCCACTCCCAATGCAATTAACATAGCTCGAGGAGACTTTCAAACCCCTAGACCTACCTAACAAAGGCAAACAAAGCAACACGACCTGGAAAAAACCTTCTTCCAACCAAAATCAAGAACAAGTAGGATTGGCATTATCCTTCAAGGGCATTCTCATCACACCCTACACGAAAACCATGGACAATCAAAACTTTGTAATGGTTAACAATGAAAAAGAAACACATTGGTACACTTGACTGCTCAAACGACACCAATGAGGAAGACAACGAGCAGATTCTTCTGACGGAGGAGAACAAAAAGCGGATATACAAACCATGGGCTTTCTCTATAATCATCAAAGTTTTCGGGAAAAATATCCACCATACATACCTAAAAAGGAGGCTATCTAAGATGTGGAAACCACGAAAGAGATCATTCTTATAGATCTAGGGCATGACTACTATATAGTCAAACTTTTCAAAGAGGAAAACTTAAACAAAGCCACAGCATGGTCCTTGGATCATTAATGACTTTTTTCTGTCTGTTAAGCGTTGGCATCCAAACTTTGTGGCCTTGATAGCAAAGGAAACTAATTAGCTATTTGGATTAGGCTTTGAGAGCTGCCTATGGAGTTTTACCACCACTCAATACTAGCGCGTATAGGCTGGAAATTAGGCAAACTCATCAAAATGGATGTGTACCTCTGAAACACTTTGAGGCAGATACGCATAGAGCTAGACATCAGAATCCCAGTCAGAAAACACATACTAGTAGGTCAATATAAACAATCCCTTATTTATGAGGGCCAAACATACTGTGTCTGACCTGCGTAGTCTTGGGACACATAAGTCTCATGTGCACGAACCCTATAGTAACCACATTGGAGAGGCACCTTAATAACACTGCACCAGTATAACGAAGTTCAAAAACAAACTGCGAATTAGAGCCAACCAAGGGAAAAGACGAATAGAAGGTGGTGTCTTTTTCAAAGAAAAGAGTAACTCAACCAAAAAAAAGAGGAACTCATAGGGAAGAGTTTAGATGAAGTTTTAGGGCTTTTATAGATTGGCAAAAGCCACCTTTAGTAGCCATGGTAGAAACAAAGATGAGTGATCACCAATTCTTACTCGACCTTTTTCCGTTCAATAACATGATTCAACTGCCAGCCATAGGGAGATGAGGTGGCCTAGTACTACTCTAGGATAACAATATATTGGAACTTGACGAAATTTCCACATCAGGTCAAGAAATCCATGCAATGATAAAGGTACGCATTTCTAATATTTCCTGCCTTCTTTAGTGTCATATATTCTAGCAATTATCAAGACTCACGTAAAATACTATGGCAAAATCTAAAAATAATAAAAAAAACAACTTTGATGGGAAATAGCTATTGGGGGGAGGGAGATTAATGAAATCCTCTGTGAAAATGAAAAAAAGGGTGGCAATCCACTAAAAAAATCTGTGCATCAGAGTTCTGGGACACCATCAATTTCTGTGAACTGATTGATCTAGGTTTTAAAGGTGGTCCTTTCATTCTGTGCATCAGAGTTATGAAACACCATTAATTTCTGTGAACTAATTGATCTAGGTTTTAAAAGCAATCATTTCACATGGCTGAATAAATATTTTAAAAATAAATCCGCCCTAATTTATAAAAGGTTGGATAGATACCTAGCAAATGACAATTAGATACACAAATTCCGTAATGCACTGGAACAACATTTACCTCGTACATATTCTGACCACTGCCCCTATTACTATCCCTATTCCCCCTATTAATCGTTGCCTAGAAAACCTTTTTAGATATGAAACCATGTAGACCACACACCCAGATCTCAAAGAAATCATTAAAATCGTGTGGGAGAGGGCAAACAATATCTTAATAGCCATCCTATCATTCCAAAAATGGTGACTGTAACAATCCATCTTAAGATGAGAAGCCCCATATCGGTAAAACACAAGAGAGATGTTGGATATATATGTAAAGGACTGGTCTATATACTTTGAGGCACTTTTTAAGGTGAGCCCAAATGGACAAATCCATGATGAGTTAGGCCCAAGAGCGAACAATACTTCACAGTGTTGGGTCAGGTCGTTATAGGTGGTATCAGAGCTACTCTTGTGTCAGCCTTGTCGATGTGAGTCAGATTTTAATTAAGTTTAGGCGAATCTCGGTGATATGGGATAAACCTCAATGCTAAGTCTAGGCAAATTTCATGCGGTGGGGCAAACCTGTAAGGACGCTGAGTCCATAAAGGGGGTGTATGTAACAACTCATCTTGAGAAGAAAAGTCTCACATCCGTAAAATACAAGAGAGATGTTGGGTATTCAAGTAAAGGACTGGTTTATATACTGTGAGGTGTCTCTTGGGCTGAGCCCAAAGGGACAAATGCACAACTCTCCACACTATGGTCATAGTACCTTCCTAACCAACTTGGAAGAAGATCTTATAAAAGAATATAATTACCTTGTAAAAGTAGAAGAAAATTTTTTGAAATAAAAATCTAGAGTAATCTGGCTCAATGAAGGCGATGCAAATACTAGATTCTTCCATACTACAACTCTCAAAAGAAGAAGACGAAATAGAATTATTTCCCTCCAAAGAGAGGAAGGGGTTTGGACATACGTTCCCCAGGAAATACAAAACATCACCCTTGATTACCTCAAAAATCTGTTCACCACCAGAAAGATTTTTGAAAGAATTTCTAGTGCGACGCCAAATGAACCTGCCACAAATCCAATTAACTAATCAATGAGAGATATCCCAACAGATGAAGAAATTCTGGATACCATTAAATCCTTTAAACCCTTAAAAGCTCTAGGGCCTGATGGCCTCCACCCTCTTTCTACCAAAAGTAATTGGATATCATAGGAAATTAAACCACCCAACTATGCGAACGCTTTCATAAATAGGTATATCCCGGGAGAAATCAATAGAACTTACCTATGCCTGATTCCAAAAAAAAATGACGCTAATAATATTAAAGACTTCCACCCAATAAGCCTTTGCAGCAGCACCTACAAAACCATCACTAAAATAATTGCTCACAGGCTTCGTGTTCGCATGAACAATCTAATAGGGCCTTGCCAGGCGAGAGTTTTAAAAGGCAAACATCCAATAATGCAATTATTAAACAGAACATATTTTCCCATTTCCAAAAAATGAAGGGTCTCGAGCAGACATGATGTTAAAAATAGACTTGGAGAAGGCCTTCGACAAAATATAATGGTCCTTTATCAACGAAACACTGCTTGCTCTCAACCTACCCCAGAACATTACCAATTTGATCATGTCTTGCCTTACAATAAGCCGCATTGCAATACTAATAAATGAAACTTTTTTTGAACCAACTAGGGGTATAAGAAAAGAGACCCCTTGTCACCATACCTATTTATATTATACATGGAAGTGCTATCCAAGAGAATGGAACAGGAAGTTAACTTAAGAAATTGGAGGCCCATTAAAATTTCCATGAAAGGCCCAAGGATTTCCCACCTATTTTTGCAGATGACTTAATTCTAATCAGCCAGGCAACAAACTCAAACTCTGAATGCATCAAAAGAATTATGGTTAAATCTTACAAAGAATTCAGACAAACTATAAATACCAACAAATCCAAGCTTATTTTTTCTAAGAATTGCCAGAAAGATTCAAAATAAGAAATATCAACCGGTCTTCAAATAAAATATGTCAACAATTTAGGTAAATACCTAGGCAATCCTATATCCAAAAATAGCTCCAAAACACAATACTACCAATTCATTATGGATAACATGACAAAACAATTGTCCAGATGGAAAACCAAATTCCTAAAAATTGCTGGAAGAACAACACTAGCATGGACAATGGAGGACTAAGACTTCAAAAAGCAAGCTTAAAAAACACAGTCTTTCTAGCCAAGCTAGCATGGAGAGCTAAACAGGACCCAATTACAATATGGGTCTCCCTCCTGCCATAAAAATATACTCAACAAAAAGGCTGGACGAGAAATCTAAAGCCCTAGACCATCATAACAAAACCTGGAAAGACCTAATTCATAGTTGGGAAATCTGTAAAAAGGGTATCTCATGGATCATAGGTGATGGTAACACTGCCTCTCTTTGGTTTAGCACCTAGTTTCTAAACTGGCTAACACTCCATGAACTAATCCAAAGCCCCCTAAGGGAGCATGATCTCTTAATAAAACTAGGAGATATAATCTCAAAAAATGGGTTAAACCTTGAAGACATCCCATTTGAACTACTCCTCACCATCATAAATCAAATAACTTGCACCTATATATCCCCATTAAAGGGGGATTCCATTGTTTGAGGTCCAAGCCCAAGAGGTATGCTCACAACCTTGTTAGTATGGCAATTGTTTCTAGGGGACGCGCATGCAGGAAGGAAGTTTGAGCTCACTCATCGCCAACGACACCAAACCTCTGCAAGGAGAAAGCTTCAGCTGGATATGGATATTAAAGTGTCCTAACAAATTAAAAAAATTTATCTAGCTATGCCACCATGTAAGGCTACCAACAAAAAGCTACCTCTACAAAATTAGTATCCTAAAAGATGATCTATGCCATATTTATAGCAAATTCGAAACCATCCACCGCACAAAAAGCTACCTCCACAAAATTGGTATCCTAAAAGATGATCTATGCCATATTTGTAGGAAATTTAAAACCATCCATCGCATATTCCTTGACTACCATATAACCCCTAAACTCTGGAGGGAGCTCGGCAGCTCCCACCTCCTTGATATAATCAACCAAAACCTTAATAAAAACTAGATAAAACATATCTTATCTCTGAACATTTTCATTGCAACTAGCCCGCAATATAGAAAGAAATTTTTCCATCCTACTTTGGAGTATTTGGTTGAAAAGGAATGAAATTACTTACCAAAATAAAAAAATAAAGCATCATGGAAAACATCTCTTTCCATGCAACTGAATACCTAGCACTAAATATAACCTCGAGCTCCGTATAATGTAGGAAACAATTTAGACTAAATGGCTTCCCCCTCCCAAAGGTTTTAAGCTAAACAGTGATGGAGCATACACAGCAAACCTAAATAAAGAAGGCACGGGAGGAGTAATGAGAGACAACCAAGGAAACTGCACAACAGGATACTACACCAACCAACACCTAGGAAACTACATCAAAGTTGAACACCTCACACTCATCCAAGGACTACAAATTGGAAAATTTGCTCACCTAGTTCCCCTAAAAATTAACGTGGACTGCAAGGAACTTATAGATATTATCAAAAATGATCACCCACTATATTCTAACACGCATTTTGACTGTAGAATATTTCTTAATCAGCTAGAGAATCCTCCAATGCTACATAGCTATAGGGGAACTAATAGAGTGGCAGACGCTTCATAACTCTTCTCTTTGTTTGTAGGCTTTGTTGGACCTTAAACTTTGGTTGGGAATTTGTTCTTACTTATGTGAGCCACCATTACATAAAGTATCCATTTTCCTTTCTAATTTTGTGCATGTACCTGGGCACGTAACTCCTAATTCAAAATTTCTCCCTTTATCGATGTTCCCTCATATTGTGGTGTATAACTTATTGGTTTCTACACTAAACTAGAAACTAAAACTTCATTACCTAGTGGTTCTACATTTCCATCTTCACTACTCTTATCTAATTTTGTCACAGTCATTTGTGCCTCAGACCAGATCAGAGCTTTGTAGACGTATCTGTCACCGGAGATCTCTATTTCCCTCGAACTATCTTTCCTATCACCCTTCACCTTGATACTAGCCCAATAAATATGGTTCCTAGGGTTTATTTCTTCCTCTTTCTCGATGAAACTGCCATATCAGTCTCTATTTTCTTTAAAGTTTTTGTGGGACCATAAGCCCAAAGATAGTCCTATAACTCTTATCCATACCCAATTTGTCTTTACTTTCTCTGGCCATCAAGTAGTGGTCGATTTCCACCAATCAATGATTAAATTTATCTTCTTCCAAACCTATTTCCCCGACATGAGATGTTCTACCACTATTCTTGATGGAAGTTTAAATAGGAATTGACTGTCATTCATAGCAAAAATGCTTACTACTATAGTTTATTTTCAAGTGTTGTAAGCCATCTTCTTACATCATTTAAGGATAGGGGTGTGCCCTACAATCTTCCAATAATGCATCTATTGAGAAGATTTGTCTCCACTAGTGGTGCTCCGTTTGTAACTTCTATGCAAGCACCCTTCACATGTACCTTCACTTTCTTCATAAAATCCATCAACCACCTGCTTCTATGAACTTCTTCCCCGAAGGATATGCTCGATTTGTTTCCAATGTTTAGTAGATGTGTTGGCTGCTTTGTAGGCTCGTAGATGAACTTAGCTATTTTTTTTTTAATATTACCCCATCCCCTTTATATGATGATTTTGGTATGACAATTTCATATTTTTTGGTCCTTGAATATTTTCCATTTTCATTGTATTTAAAAGAGCAATCAAACTCTGCAAAATGGTCCTTCAGATTCCATCTTGTAATAACTTTCCTTTGTACCTTAGATGCCTCAATAAATTGGCATTCTTCTCGTTAAGTTTCTGCTACTCTCAGTCCACTTATACCAAGAGTCTTCTACTTTGCGTATGGAGACTTTGTATGATTCAAATACTACATTGTAATAAATGATATTGTCCCTTATTGATGTGATTCTGACCATAATTGTCAGAGTATTGTATGTTTTGTGTGTGGAGGATGAAAAACAGAATCTTAGAGTACAAGTTTAATTTCATGTTATAGCATGATTGTTGATATGATTTTAGAGTACAAGTTTAATTTCATTTTAGAGTACAAGTTTAATTTCATGTTAATTCATTTCATGTTAAAGCATTGACAATAAGTAAAAAAATTCAAATGGCTGCTAAGTATGATTGGAATAGTACAAATTAATATTTTTAGATTCATTACCAATGATTCATATACTTAATGTTAGAATCTTTGCAGGAATGACTATACTATTTTTTATGATGACAAATAGAACCAGGTACAACATGACAAGGAACCGGGTCCTTTATATCTACACTAGTAAGCAGAATCCCAGTCGAAGTAGGAGCGTTACTTAAGGAAATAGAATCAAGATGGGTTTTAGCAAAGGCAGTAGCTTAGGAAAAGGACTCCTTTATGGAAAAGAATCGCATGCCCTACTCAAGAAAGGAGTCCTATATGGAATGTCTCTAGGGTTCAATATAAATACAATCATCAACCCTAGAAAACATAGCTTTTGCAATTTGAAATCGAGAGAGCATTCAAGCAAGAGCATGAGCACTTAGTGAGAGCATTCAAGTAAAATCTAGAGTTAGGTTTCTTGATTGTTCAAGTCTGTTTGAAAATCTTCTTAGAATCTTTGTTTAGGGACAAATATTGTAATAAGTTGTTTTCTTTGAGTGAGTTACAATTAAGAGTGGGTTTGACTCTCAATATTTGTGGTTTGAAGAGTGAGTTGTAAGTTGACATTATTCATTTGAAGTTAGTGAAGTTATTGAAATCCTACGAGTGTAGGTAATGGTTGTTTCTCCCTTGAGCAAGGAGTTTTTTCACTATAAGTTGCTTGTCTTCTTTACTGCTTTATTTGCGGGTGTTGGTACTGTTTACTAAATCAGGTTGACAAACGGCATAGGGGTACAGGTCTTTTCACTTAACAAAAGAATAGGTTTATCATGGAACTTATTATTTAAATACTATTTATAAAAATCTTTGGTTTCTCAGCAAATCTTAATTATTTGTGCTTTTTGAAACAATATTGAAATTGATGTGTTAAAACTTGTGGTCATAGTTAAGTTATCTAAATTTTTAGTAAACTACTTAGTTAAATGTCTTGGTTTTAGACCTTCATGATTGAATACTTGATTCAATAATATTCTTTTCAAATATATTTTATATGGTATCAGAGCCTCTATGAACCTGATAGAAATTCAAAGAGCTTCTATAGTTGGTGGGCAGCTATTAATCATATATATCATATGTTCGACCAATGGTTATGTTAACAAAAGTAGGATTAATGATATATGTATGAATCTCATATTCAAAGGAAGAAAACTCAGTTAGATAGGTCCACTGCAAGTCAGTTTTCAATGACTTTCTAGGGTTATTTGTGTCAACCCCATATAATATCAGTGTTTGTGTAGAACCTTGCCATCTTTTCTGTGATTAATTTCTTATATCTAATTTCTGCAGCACTGTGCCATCTTTCGGTTGACTATTATTTCATATTTAGTATGTGCAGTACTGTTTCATATTTTCGGTGACTACTTTCTAATAGTCGATGTGTCTAGCACCGTGCATCTCTTCTGATTACTTCTCATATTCAATTTGCATAGTACCATGAATTTTTTCAAACTACTTTCTCGTATCTGAGTTGCATAGCACCGTGTGTATTTTTGATGACTTCTCAAATTTGATTTGTGTAGTTCCATGCATCTTTTAGGTGAATCTTAAATCTAATTTGAATAGGATCATGCCATCATTCTAGCCCTACCCATACGTAAATCTTAAATCTAATTTGTGTAGGGTTATGCCATCATTAGCCCTACCCATATAATTTTATATTTTACTAGAATTGTGTTGTCTATCCCACTCTATTCATATTTCTATTCAAGTATTTTGATCCTATATGTTTGTCATGTCCATAAAAATTAAAGCCACTATAGAAGTTTTCTCTAAACACAAAGTGCAATAATATATACAAAAAAAAACATTGTATGGAATATGTTGTATTATATATCCAAAGCCAATAGAATGACTTAGTCTACTTGGAATAAATATGTGAAATTTTGCGGCTATATGTAGTTCTATGCAAAACAAAAAAATACAACATGCGCGCAATAAATGGCCATTCATTATGAAAAATTATAATTCTACTAAGAGATACAATCTAGTCAAGCTTCTTAGACAGTTTGAAAAATCTCATAAGCTAATAAGTATTTTGAATATGTGAATTTTCTAAACTTATTGTTGTATGCTAGAATCAATTCTTCATGAAATAAATTTACTAAAACTGGGGAGGACTTACCAATAGAGACTATGAGTATACTCATGTGCAATAACAAGCAACACTTATGTGGATAGTTATTCTCAACTTAATTATGAATGGAAGATTGATTAAAGTAGACTTGTTAGTTAGAGAAACTTTAACATTCAACGTTTATTGTGTGATGAAAGTAATAATTATTTCTTTCCTTTGTGAATCTTTTTTAAGATAGATCTGGAAAATCGTATACACTAACAAGATATTACATATTAGACTATCATCGACAATAAAGCC
>DF367162.1:0-10602 GCA_000787875.1 Solanum virginianum | reverse complement strand
TTCGATCGATTTTTCTAATCTCGTAGAAAATATTAGAACCACACTTAAGTGTACATCTGCGATAATTTCACAACACGGACATGTCGTGCACTCTTTCTGGAATTGCATTTTTGCATTAGAAAATTATCTTTTGCTAGTTGCTCTAAAAATCAACCAAGACCATTCTCCCACCTAATTTTTCATGCTGATCATATTTTTGGCCTCAGATTTGACTTCGGAGTTTGGGAAGAAATGCTATGTGAGCATCTCTTATCTAGGGGTATTTTTATAATTTTACCAGGTGTTACAGATAGACCCTAGTCGATACTTACTATGTCCAATGTAGATGTCAGCCTCGAGCCTATGCCCAAGAAGTGGTCGGTATGCAAAAACCATTGCTGGTCCCCACCAAACCCTTGGCTTGGCTGACTCACTAAACTAAAGAATTTAATATACATGCAAAAGCTTTATAAGGTGAACCTTCAAAGTATTCATGTAAACTATATGCAAACATATAAATGAGTCTAAAATATAAATGCTCGTAATAGTGATAATAATAATAATAATATCTAAAACATTTGAATACAAAAGATTGGACTAAATCACTAATTTTGATCTATGAAGCCTTTTCTAACTAAAGATAGGTGATGGAATAAGACCCACAACTACCTGACTATCAAATACATACCCAGAACTAACTCACTAGAGTCCTCTAAAAGCAAGAAGGTCTCACCAGTTGTTGATGAGAAGATATCTTATTGAATGTATGCTATCATGGGTACCTGAAGCTACATCATAAAATGATGTAATGCCAAATGGCATTAGTACATGGAATATACAGTATGTAATAAAGCAGAATAAACCAACAACTGACCTTAATACTCATGTCGAATGAAATACTGAAAATAACTTGACTAAAGGTATAACATGAATCTAATGTAAACAACTTATTGTCAAGAAGGTTCTTTAATAACATGTTCAATGTTGAAGTACTAGATGAGCGGTATGATCATCAAGCCATAGAAGGCAAGACCGTGGCTGATATTTAATATGTCCCATTAATGTAGAAACCTGCTAGGGGTGGAAACTTATGGCAGTTCCCCAAATATCCAAGTATAATTGAGATTAGACAAGCTTATTTTCTAGAACGATGTAATGTTGCTTGGATTTCTCTTTGGATGTGAAATGAACAGCCTCCTAATTATCATGATGGAGATGAAGATGAACAGGATCATGATCAAAATGGAGGCATGCAGGGAGTGTGAAAAGGACAACATAATTTTGATGAATATTTATAAAAGATTATTCAAAAGGTATATATACGCTTTGTTGTAGTATGAATTTGTAGAAAATGTGTTATATATCATCTGCTTATGTAATTCTATAAGCTCAATTACAAACACTTAATGCATACAATAGAAACTATGAAATTGACTGAACAAGCTTATAAGCACAAGTATAATAAAATGATTGGGTCACATATCATCTGATCTGCTCACTTATTTTTTTATAGTCACTAACCTCTCGTTGTAATAAAAAAAGCCCACAACCACCATATAATGGACCTTTTCTCATGTTCGAATGTTGAAATTCTAGATCCATCATTTTCCTAGTCAGAACATTATAGGAGACCAGTTGTGAACCTTTACCTGCCAAAATGAGCGAGCTATCATAGCACGATTTAATCAATGTAAAGCATTCAAAGATAACAAGTTTTTTCCAAACCCCTAGTTTGACCATTATCCATGTATCAAAACAAAGTATACTACATGGGTTATAGTTCAAGATGGCGATTGAATCATCAATCACCATCAAACCCAACACAAAAGTATAAACAAAGAGATAGTCTGGCCTTCAATCTCCTTAAATATCTCACTCCCAAAGTTGAATAAAACAACAGTGTAATCACTTGTATGACAACGTCTCTTCACTAGCTAGTAATAAGCTCCATTCAAATAAGCAGTACCAAATGTGTGTTTCATCATTGTATTGAAGGGGATTGGTTCTTTAGGTTTAAAAATTCTCCATGAGTCCCGAGAACAGGAATAGACTACTGCAGCATATTCACGCAATAATTGAAATAAAAATAAACAACTTTATAGTCATTAGTCAAGGGGTTCAATTCGAACCCGAAGACATGGGAATCATGGATTATGGGTGCAGGAGAGGGATATGGAGGGATCTCACATCCTAGTAGCAGGATTCCATAATACACATGGAACTGCAATGTTTATTTTTTCATACATTAAAAACAAGCCGTCAACATAACCTATGAGTTTTGTCATACCTATGAATATTTGTGATTTTTCTTCAAAAATCAAAGTTATTGATCGGGTACCAATAGTATAAGTGAGAAGTTGTGGGGACCTACGAATCATCAAGTGTTATTGAACAAATTCAGGAGTTTTGATTAGAGTATACTAATTCTTACACACACATACGAATTATAACAATGACTTTACTGGACACCTCAGTAGAATCTCCTTCACTATATCTTCAGGGAAATAAACCACACAATCATCCATTTTTAGGTTTCGATAGAATCAGTTTTTCTTCTTCTTTAAATATACCTGGAAGAAATTCCCTCATTACTATCCTTCATTTTTTTTTTATCATAATTCATTTTACCACCATTAAATTTTATTCTTATTTAGTCATACAAATTCAAAATACTTTGACTACTTTCTAATATTAAATTTTGTTCTAATTTAGTCATGTAATTCCAAAATACTTTACTTGCTCATATTAAATTTTAGAGGAAATACATAAAAAAAAACCCCAAACTTGGTGGAGAAACTTACTTTAGCACCTACTACGAGGTGTTCATATACCCCCCTTAACAATTCACAAGTGAATTTATTTTCACCCAAAAATCTGACATGGAAGAAAAAAATAAAGGCACGTTTTATATTAATTTTTAGAAAAAAACATAATTTATATATAAGTAAAATAAAAAACCCACCCAACCCCCAACCCTACCTCTTTCTTCATCTTCTTCAAAGCCCTTCACCCCCTTTTTTCTTCTTCAAAATACCCTACCCACCACCCCACTTCTCCTTCTTTGCTCCACCCCCCACACCCAACACCACTCAAATATCATTTCTCTTTTTTCTATCACCCCTCCTCCCATTTTTCTCGTCTCTCTCTGCTTCTTCTTCTTTCTTTTTTTTTTGCTTTTTTTCTATATAAATTAAATATAGTAAAAACTTTCATAGAAATAATTGAACTTTATCATTATTGCCCCAAAATTGAAGTTAATTTTCTTCAACAATGAAAATATTTTATTTGTTTTGTTCACTTATTTCTTCTTCCATGAATACACCACTCTGCACCTCCATTAATGTCTTCTTACTTTTTAATTATCATAAATCTTCACTAATAATCTCTTTATATTTTCAACCTTAATTTCTTCCAACACTATTTTATCAATTTCTTTTAATCATTGATTTTACCCAATTTTCATCAATGATTTTACTCTCTTTAGTTTATCTAAACAAAATTGGAGAAGAAGATTAATATACAAAAAAAAGATAGCAAAAATCGCACTAGAAATTTGATGTTTTATATTTGTTGGGAAAAAAGATTTTTCAATAATAAACAAAATAAAAACTAAAAGATCAAATATATTTTTATGTGGCGCGGATGTGGTGCTAACATTGTGCTGACATGGTCCTGACCTAGTGCTGACCTAGTTCTGACGAGGTGCGTGTGCAGTGCACTCTCCATTGTGAGATTGGTCTTGTAGTGTTTGGGTGGAATTAAATTCACTTGTGAAATGTTAAAGGGAGTATATGAACACCTGTATAGTTTAAGTGCTAAAGTAAGTTTTGCTACCAAGTTTTGGAGGGGGGGTTATGTCTTTTCAATAAATTTTATTCTAATTTAGTCAGGTAAATCCAAAATACTTTGACCATATTTCTCATATTAAATTTTATTCTAACTTATTCATGCAAATTCAAAATACTTTGACTACATTCTCATATTAAATTTTATTCTGTATTTAGTTAAGCAAATTCAAAAAACTTTGACTACATTTATCATATTAAATATTATTCTGCATTTAGTCAAGCAAATTCAAAATACTTTGACTATATCTCTCATATTAAATTTCATTCTGCATTTAGTTATGCAAATCAAAATATTTTGAATACATTTGTCATATAATTTTTTTCTACATTTAGTCATGCAAATCTAAATTCTTTGACTACATTTCTCATATTAAATTTTATTCAGCAATTAGTCGGTTTGGTTCGATTTTCTAATTTATTTAATTGGGTTGGTTCGATTTTTTGATTTGGATCAATTTATATACAAACTGTGAATACCCCTAAACATGGCCAATAAATCAACGAAGACTATTTTGGTATCAATTTTAATATTTACAATATTTTAAATTCTTTTTTATTTTTTAAATAAGAAATATACATGCTCTAAATTATAAAATTGAATGCATTTTTCCCAATTAGGACCACATTGTACTTCAAAAAAGTTTTCAAGTATTAAATTGGAATATAATCGATACATAAATCTGCCCAAAGCAATCAAAAGCAACTTCTAGGGTTCATCTTTTGGTTTGTTTTGTTCTGCAAGTCAAAGAATAGTGATATTTAGCTAGCTTCGACAAATACGCCGCCCGAGAGAAATGTCGGATTATTTACCTCCAGAATTGGTGGTTAGCATTCTATCAAGAATGCCAATCAAATCAATCATTCGATGCACAACTATTTATAAGTCATGGTATGTTCTCATTTCTAGCCCCGATTAGCACCATTAAACTACATTTCTTACACCGAATGTGCCTTTGTCTATTCTATTTTTAGCACCTTGTAGTCATTTGTAACAGTATTAAACCTAAATTCCATGACTTACATTTGTGAAAATTGTAAGTCATGGGATTTGGGTTTGATTCTGTTACAAATGACTATAAGGTGCTAAGAATAGCACACACTAAGGCTCATTCGGTGCAAGAAGTATAGTTTAATGGTGCTAGTCAAGGCTAGGAATGAGAAAATACCATGACATACAAACAGTTGTGCATCGAAGGATTGATTGGATCGATAGTCTTGATAGGATGTTAACCACCAATTCTAGAGGCAAATAATCTGACATTTCCCTCCGCGCGATCGATCTATCGAAGTGAGCTGAGCATCACTGTTCTTCGACTTTGAGAGCAAACCTCTTTTTTTCTATTTTTTTCAGCATTGAATAGCCTATAATGTTTCTTCCCATAGATTAGACTAGAGATACATTCCATGAAGATCTTCAACACTCCAGGGGTCTCCTCATATATCAGACTAGACATATGCTTCACACCACCCCTATGAGCAAGCCTGCGAATGGCTGGCTTAGTGATGCCCCGAATGTTGTCTCTTAGTACCTTCCTGTGCTGGTTGGCTCCTCCCTTGCCTCCCTTTCCATGACCAGGCATTTTCATAGAAAAATTGAAAAAGAAGAAGTTTCAAGGTTTTTTATTGGGTGAAATGAGCTCTCTTGGTTGAGATTCTGGTGCAATTTGGTGGGTATTTATATTTGGTGGGCGGCTTAAAATGTGGAGGAGCATAAATCTTAGCTGCTAATTATTTGGACATCAACGGATGATAGTGTCAGTCCACATGAGAGGTGGAAACTTAATATGAACCACTAATTACTTGGACATCGACGGATGGTAGTGTTAATCCATACGAGAGGCAAAAACTTAATCTAAACCGTTCATTGGAAGATCTAGGAATGTTAATTGATCTAGTAAATTAGTGTAGATTTCTACAATTAGCAGTTTACCTTTTATATTTTGGTAGTCAAATTAATTTATTTCTCATAATCTTTTTTTTATATATTTTAAATTTTACTCTTTGTTTGAAAAACAATAAATTATTTTCCTTTTTAGTCTGTCTAAAAAAGAATGACCTATTTTGTTTTTTGACAACACTTTAATTTCAACTTGAACATGCTATGTCTAAGCCCACAAGATTAAAGGATATTTTAGTACATTTGACACAATTTTAATTTAGACCACAAGATTGAAAACTTCTTTATTTTCTTAAACTTCATGCCAAGTCAAACTAGATTATTCTTTTTTTAAATAGAGAGAATATTATTTATTTAAATTAAAAAAGAGATCTCTATTTAAAATCAATAAAAGATAATATATACACATGCTATTGTGTATTATTGGAAAAGTCACAACCACAAAAAAAATCACAATCCATACAAAAAATTAGTATCTCACTCATAAAAGCTGCAAAAAGTCACCCTATTCGAACAATATCCATTCAAGGTGAAAAGGTACTCTTCAAATTATATCTTTTTTCCTTACGTCAAAACACTTCATTTACACCTTATAAAATTCGCATAACTCCTCTCAACTCAATTCATTCAAGAATCAAAAACTGGTCTCTGTACGTTAATTCATTAGGCGTCTACTCAATCGTAAGTCCCAACCATTTTCTTAAATTCTCATTATTAGCCATCTCTGTTACATTTTTTGTCTGGTTCGCTGCTAGTTTTTTTCTATTCATTTTCCAGCAGTTTGTGATGATTTTTTTGTCCTGTAATCGTTAAACATATTGTGTATACAATGGGACAAATATTTTTGGGTGATTATGATGAATTTCCAGAAGAGGATTTCGTCCTTTGTACTGTGTACAAAACCCGAATTGGATTAATCTAGGACTTCATTGATGGCGTATGGATTCTTACTCTCTCTACATCTTTCTTGCATTTAGATTATTTCGTTGTTCAATTGAATCATTGTAAATTGTAATCTGTTATGCATACATGTAGATGACATTGCTTGCAGTTTGTGTCATGAAATTGAGTACTCTTGCACAAAAATATAGCTAATGTTTGCCTTGTAAGTTTGCAGATTGCAATCCCTTCCACCAATCGGACCGAGCATATTAGTGAAGGAAGATTCTGGATGAGTGATGAATTTCTTGCCATTAGGCAAAATGCAATTCCAGTGTACTTATGTGCAATATGATTTATACGGTATTAATATGAATTTGTTTGATGTGTGTGGCAGAAAGGTACTTGTTTTTCTCAGATAATAAGCCGATGATTATTAATGAAGATGAAGAAGCTGATGAACAGGATCATGATCACGATGGAGGTGTTAATGAACATGATAATGATCAAGATTAAAGCATCAATGAACTAAATGAAGATACTGATCAACTTGTTGATCATATAATATAGATAATATTTGATCTTAATCCAGATACATGAACTATCTAGAGATGAAAATGCAGACAACTTTTCTTGATAAATTGACTTCCAAGTGATGTGCTTGATTATCCTACAGTGAAAATCTGTCTTTTATAGTACTATAAAATATAAAATATAAAATATTCAATTCTAGTTTTGTTCCTAGTTGTGCTCGGTCTTAGTATACTGATCTTCACTAACTTTAGTGTCCAATTTTATACATATCTAGACACTACACTGTGTGCACTGAATACAGAATCTATGGTTTCTCCAGATTGAAGTCTCCAAACTACCCAGATTGCAGTCTCCAAACTACTCAGAAATCATAATGTAGACTTGTAATCATAAATTTGCAAATTGAGACCATACAAATATGTGACATGACATATAAGGTCTTAATATATAAGAGTATTTTGTAACCGGAACAAGCTTATTTACTATAATGATGTAACATTGTGCAAAACGAGGAACATGCGGGAGGTGCTTGAGCAAAATGAGGAACACGCAGGAGGTGCTAATCAGTGAGGAGGACTGTTGAAGCATTGTATGAATTCTATCAATGTATAATTCTTTTCATTCATCACTCTTTTACACCCAAATCTAGATGTTATTTAATCTGGAGTTCCTTTATCTTTTCATTCATCACCCCTTCATACTCAAACATAAATATTAATTAATCCATGGCTCCATTATCTGTTCCAGTAAGATATACGTGAGTATATGACTTGGAGATGCTATATTTTTCTTGTTGATTTTCATGTTATCTTTATGTAGGTTTGTTTTTTTACCAGTTATTTCTAGGCAAGTTTGACGTGATAGATATATCGTTGAATATTGCCCGAAAGAGAAAAGTTAACAAATTTTTTTTGATATATATACTATTCGCAAAATTTTTTCATGAAACACGGAAAATTAACTGCAACCAAAATAAATAAAAGAAAAAGATAATTTTATTAATGAATCTTTAGTGAGTACAATTCCATTGTTCTCTTAATTCTTCTCTCCTAAAAATGTTTTCGTGATTCGAGGGCCTGTAGTAGCATATTTCTCGAATGCAGGATGACATAGACTCCTTGAGATGGGTTTAGATCTCCAGGAATGTCGGCAGCCTTCGTCGTTTCAAGTTGATCTCTGGGAAGAACACTGTTGACTGCCTCTTTAAAGAGCTATGTAGTTGGTGTTGTAGCTTTTCTCCAATACTTGCAGAATGTCCTCAGACAATTATGTAACTCTCCTATTTATAGTTGTAGGAGTGAGGTAGTCTAAGATGAAATGGAGGTTGGACTTGAAATTAATAAAAATGGACTTATTAATTTATGAAGTCCAAATTAACTAATTTAATCCAAATGATGTCTACAGATGCCCCCCTACTTCAAGGCTTGTCGAAATGTAGATTGGTTGAATTTTAACGACTAGGATTGAAGTACCCGGTAGAGTCAACGCTCTTATGTAGAAATAATAGTGACTCTTTTCTTGTCGGAAGCGATTTCACAATTCGTAAATGATTGACATTTTATGTTGCACATTTAAGAACATAACACTTCCGTTAAAACATATTTTTTTCAATTAATTGAACATTTTACGCTTAGCTCGTAGCCTCATGTGATTTTTTTTTTAGCTAATCTAAGCTGTTAATGAAACAAGAATTAATTAAAAAAAACGTGTTAAAACACTTTGCCTTCACGTGGTATTCATCAAGAATTAATCAGAAAATGTTGGATAAGTTTTTGGATTCTTATCCAAACTTGGTGTTTTTCATGCGGGATTCTCCAAGTAGATTTGGATTTGGCTTTCAAACGTTAATTAGGTTTTCAAGTCCTTTAAAAAAAAGAACTTATTGGGTGGATTCCTTGTTGAAATCTAATTGGATTCTTCCTTCTTTGAGTCTATATAAAAGTGACAAAGTCTCAAAGAGAACACCATGGATTTGCTGCATAAGAACAAGTTCTTGAGAATAAGAAAGCTTCAATTCTGCACGACTTCATGAGAATCCCAATATCTTGACTTACGGATATCAAGACCACAAGCGGTTTGCGGTGCTGGAAAGTAGACACGAAGGTATACATCTCATGTGAAAACAATGATCAGATTACGTATAGATTATCCCAGGTAATATTTTGAAAACCGCATTTACTTTTTGATTCGCTGGTGATTTCAGCTCTGCGCGCCCTCACGAAAATCGTCATATCTTGATGTTGGAATATCGAAATCACAAGCCATCCAAAGCATTGGAAATAAGAAAAAAAGGGCTACATCTATCATGGAAATAACAATCAGATTCCTTATAGATTATTACAGGTAAGTTTTTGAAACCCGAATTCACTTTCTGATTCGCTGGTGATTTCAGCTCTGCATGACTTCACGAAAATTGTCACATCTTGATGTAGGAATATCAAAATTGTGAGCCATCTGAAGCGTTGGAAAGAAAACACAAAGGTATGCATCTATTATGGAAATGAGGATCAGATTTCTTATAGATTATTACAGGTAATCTTTTTGAAATTCAGCATGTAAATTCTAATCTGCCATTTTTTTTAACCAGTCTCGGCTTCACAAATCTCATCTTTTTGCTAACCCTTTCTCGTTGGTATTCAAACACAGAGGATATTGTTGCATCATTCCAAAGAAAGATGAACTTTCGTGATCTCCATTCGCCTCATCCGCAACTTGAGATTTCAAACGACAAGCAAGACCCACATGCCAAGATCCTTACTTTGGCAGTTCATCCTCCCGTGATTGGTGCTTTCTCGCTTGATAGAGGATCACCTAATGACTCCCCTCATCTAAACCAGTGGTAAGTAAAGGAGGAAATTGATGTTCTTGACTTCAACAAGCCGATTACTACCATTGCTTTTATTCTGCAATCATCTACTCATGACAAGGCAACTGATGCTGCTTCGCCCAAAGTTTCTGATAAAGGTCTCACCACATGGAGCTATCCTTCTTCTTGTTTTTGCAAATTTCAATACACGGCTCGCTATTGAGAATGGGTGGAGGATGCTCTTAGCGTAATAAGGAGGTGTTGTGTCACGACCCAAACCCATGGGCTGTGACTAGTGCCCGATTTAGGCACCCAGATGCAAATACAAAACCAGACACAACCGCAAACCAGATTACACTTCCAACAAATATCTTATTTACAGAAAATTTGGCAGAGTTTCCTTTGTTTTATTAACCCTGCATATAGAAGAATCCCAGTATACAACAAACATATATACATACGTACGGGCCGACAAGGTCACCGCTGCGGTTAAACTGCCCAACACACATCTCATACGTTCATAGTTATTCACACAACCACAACCCACACTCACAAGCGTCCACAGACCTCTATACAGACAAATAGAATCAGAAGACGGGATAGGGCCCCACCGTACCCTCAACTATACATAAATACAAAATAGAGAACTAAGTGTATAT
>DF367163.1:0-19543 GCA_000787875.1 Solanum virginianum | reverse complement strand
TTCGGATCGTCATTTCTAGTAGGGTTTTATGTTTGGTTTGTGTTCATGGGGTTCCAAACAAATTTACGAGAGTCTAGTTCATGTTTTTATTGATGTTGAATGTTGCTGGTGCAGCTGTTATCTAGTACAAGTCCATTGTTCTTCGCGTTCGCTGGTTGGAGACCGTGTTCGGAGATATGAGTACATTATCTTCTGCACTAGCGGGTCTCACTGCCGCGTTCGCGGAGTATGGTGCTGTGAGTCTCTATGTTTGAAGACCTCATCCCTGCGTTCGTAGAGGGTTAATCCCTCTCTGGTCTCCGTATTTGCGTGCGACTCGAGGTATTGAAGACCTCATCCCTGCGTTCGTAGAGGGTTAATCCCTCTCTGGTCTCCGTATTTGCGGAGCATTAGTGATGCTTACATTGACTTGTCTAAAATGACAGGTTTTATTTTAAATCACCATTTTCAACTCTTCAAACTTCATTTTCAAGAGAGATATGAAGATTTTACAAGGCAAAGTGACTGAGTAACTATTTTCTAACCTATTTCATCAATTTACATTGATTAATTTGCAATTTTAACTTCTAATTTTGAGACTTTAATATTGTAAATTGGGGATTTCTCGGATTCTAATTTCCAAAATTAAATTGTTAATATTTCTCTCATCTTAGCTCCATTTTTAAAATTGTTTTCACTGATAAACACCTTATTACATGGAGAACATTTTTGTGCATTAATTTTATGATTTCGGCAGTGTTCTTCGGCATGAGATTTTTGATCATTTTATCTTTTTTCTCCAAATTAATTGATTTTAGTGTCATTAGATTCACTATGTGATTGTGATGCCATATTTGAATAGATTGTGGTGATTTAGAGTACTGTAGAAGGGGGGAAGTGGCGATTTTGACTTGATTCGAAACCTTACTTGAGGCAAGTGAACTTCTAACCTTTTGTTAAATATGAATGAACCTTGTATGCTCCTACGTGAATAAAATTATGTACTTTGGGGGTAGAATTGTATCATTGTAGGCCTGATCATAACTTTCCAGATTGAATAGTCACTCATATAGTGATATATATTGAGTTATCAATTAATTGTGGTTCCATAATATCACTACCCAAGCCTAGGGCCTAGACATGAAACGATGAATGAGAAGTCTGAAGACAGCCCAAACAAGCCTCTTGATCATAACATACACACATCCTTGATTGCGGAAGTAAAATAGATATAAACAAGATTCATTTGATAAAAGGGAAACAAGACTAAGGGAAGTCTTTCATAAATATAGCAATGTAAGAAGAATCAAACTTGAAAGCATAAACACATAATATCCAACAACACCTCTACATTTAGAATGGGGGGAGGGGGCAAGACACTCCCCGAGCTCAACCTCATAATAACAAGTGTCAACATAAATAAAGAGTCTCAAGATAGCATGAAATGAGTAGATGTTGTCCTTAGAGTTGAGGACTCACCAAAGCTTTCTTCAAAGGATCGTACTAGCCGCGTGGAGGAGGATGATCAAATGGAGCTCCGGTCCCTACATGGTGATATCATGAAGGCATAAAGTATACATTAGTACTTTTGAATGTATTAAGTATGTGGGATGCAATGCAACAAGACATAGACCAAGATAGTCAAAATGCATAATTATAGGCAATGGATAAGTATAATCTCAATATGGCATGCATGACCAATGCTTGAAGTTTAAACATGCTTGTAAATCATTCAACTTGTATAGTACATAATACATGTGTGAGAGGAGACCTTAACTGACATAGACCAAGTAGGTACAACTTGGAATCCAAGGCATGACACCCCATCGATTAGGTGGGCAGGCATGACAACCCCCGGCTAGGTTTGGTCTACTTGCCAAGGCAAACCAAACATGATAACATGAACTAGATGGATCCACTAGTATAACAAGCGTAATAATCATAATCCTATGATGGGATATAGTTTAGAGACTAAAGACTTTATATAAGGACCCCTTGAATCGAGCCCCCATCTTAAGCTCAATCGGTGCTAAGTCTAATCCCATGGAATACTTGAAATAATCATAACTAGTATAACTTGTAAGAAATATGTTAACATGAGATGAGTAGCTCTTGAACATGCTTGACCTCTATTAGTGAGCCTAACTTGAACATGAGAATAGATCATAATCTGAGAGTAGATCATAATCATATATGAACCCTTATTTTTACATGAATGGCTCATAAGAGGTAAAAATTCTTAAAATAGTGCTTAACTTGATACTTATAAAATTATAGATACTTTTCATGAATTCAATACATGCTTGGAAGCCCTTAATCATCATGAAGTCACTTGACTTGTAAATCATGTAATTAACTCAAGAATCATTATCATGTAATTTTATCGAACACTTGGTGCGCATATGATACTTGTTCAAAATCATGCGACTCGAGGTATGACAAGATGAGTAAATCACTTCAAAATTAGCCCACCAACATTGTAGTAAAACTCAAATTAGATATCATGAAATCCATCTCAAAATTCATCATAGTACATAGATATCATAGCTCAAATCATGCATAGTCTCAATAGATAAAGATCGTCTCATAGTATAAGCTTAAAATAGATTTCATGCATAATCAACAACACTTGATAAAAACCTAACATGTTTCATGCTCATATTTCATAAATAGAGATACCTATAAGTAATACAACTTAATGCATAATCAACCAATATTTTATAAAACCCTAGCATAATTTATGATCATAATCCTTAATAAGGGATACCCATAGCTGATACAACTTGAAAATATACCATTTTCATAAAAAGAAAGATTGGGCTCCATGGGTGAAAGGACCTAATAGATTAAACCTACATACCTTAAACTTGGGTTTTCTTGAGATGAGCTTAAAGAAAATTGAAGTTCAGATAGAATTCTTGAGTCCCGAATTAAGCTTGAAATCCTTGAACTGGAATGAGGTATTTAGTTAAGTTTTGGAGAGATTTTTGAGAGGTTTAGAGTGATATAGAGTTGAATAAGTATGAGGGATTTCACATTTAAATAGGCATAGGGCTATGATCCCAATTCCCTTGGGCGAATAACAAAAACCAAGTACTCCGTGCCCTTGGCGCGTCATGTCTAGGGTGCGGATAGTCACTAGAAATCATAAATTAGTAAAAATTATTTTTTTCTACGGGTCTTCTAAAATCTAGGTTATACTCATTTTCCACTCAATTTTGCCCCCTGATTAAGAATATGAAGTTGGATTTTTGAAATCATACAAAAAATTTGAGATATATGAAAATTATGATTATGGGGCTTTTCGAAGCACATGAGGGGCATTTCATGTAACCTATGTGATCTTGTGAATCATTTGATATTGATAGTACGATGGTGCTTATATTGTGATGTGATTGATAAATTGTGACTATGGCAATATTGAGATATTACTATTATTGAGCTACTGATGATATTAAGCTATTGATTATGTTGAGGCATTGAGATCATTATGATGTTGATACTATGATATAATCATAATCATGAACATTATAATTATTATTATTTTTGCATTAATACTTTTGATGTCTATGACCGTGATATGAGTAATTTAACACGTAGATTGGTGGCTGAGGTCTTTATCGGTTGAGCCGAGGTAATATGCCGACGATCTGAGATCATTTTTGGATGGGTCCTAGGTCTTTTTCAGATGGGTGAGCATTAACTGAGGTCTTTGCCAGCAATGTTCACAGATACATGGTCATATGTGGCCCCCATGGGTTCTGACTGAGGCAGTCATCTGGCCAGCGGATGTGTATCATAGGACAGACATGCATTACAATTATCATAACATTATTGACATCTCATGACATTCACTTCATTTTATATCATACTTATTTATATATTACCATTATATTGCATGTGAAATTATCTACTTATTGTGTTATTGACCTGAGTAAATGTTAGATATATTTAGATATGATTATTGAGACATTATGCTAGGTGATGAGTATATCTATGTTATTGAGGCTTGTATATTATCTTGTGTTGGGACTTTTCTGAGTACAAGGTTGTAGCTCGCTAGATATTGGTTCAGATTTAAGGAGTTACTTGTGTTCTTTGTCGCTTTACTTTAGGTTAGTTCCATTTCGCTGAGTATCCTATTGTTCGGTGCTCACCCCTTACTACACTTTTGTAGGTTATGAGTCCAGTCCACCTTGTAAGCTACTGAATATCTTTTGGATTGAGCTTTGAGATCTATCGAGAGTTAGCTGCTTGTTCCTTTAGCAGACCTCCAGAGATTCTACTATTATGTTTTGTTCTATTAGAGAACTAGACATCATGACATGTATTTTATTTGATTATCCCGTACTTAGAGGCTTATACATGTGACACCAGCTCTGAAATGGTTTTAGTTTGTTTTCTTCTGGTTATTTGTATTATTAGACTGTTATCTTCCGCTTTATTCTGTATTATTAAGTGGTTTGGGTTTTGGGATGACTCACCTTGGTGGGTTATGTGAGTGCAATCACACTCGAATTTCAAGTCGTGACAATTTGATATCAGAGCCCCAGGTTCATAGGTCTCATATGTGTACAAGCCTAGTCGAGAGGAGTCTTGAGGATTGGTACGGGGATGTCCATTGCTTATTCTTGAGAGGCTATGGAGACTGATAGAAAATTCTCTTTTTCTTCATTCTAATCAATTCGTGTGTGAATTTTATATGAGTGCTGAGTGTTCATGTGTCCTTTTGATAGATGGAGAGGACCAAAAATACTGCTACTATGGGATGAGGGGAGGCCTCCCTGGATGTTGCTATTGAGACCCCAGCTAGGGGTAGGGGTCATGCTCGAGGATGAGCTAGAGGCCAGGGCTAAGGAGCCGCACCAGCGAGGGACTACGAGTGGGGTATCTCCCCCGAGCCAGCTATAGAGCCTAGATAGGAGCATGTTCCACATGAATTTGCTGTAGTACCACTGCTCGAGGATACATTTTTGAGAGTCTTGGGTGTGTTGGAGACTTTGGGGCAGGCAGGTAGCCTAGTTGACACTCCTGGTACTTCAAAGACTCGGGTAAGGGTGCAGCCTCAAGATCAGCAATAGGCCCCCAAGGCCCAGGTTCAGGATGAGCAACCACTAGAAGCTCCGCCTGATAAGATTCCACCAGTTGCTGCCTTTATTAATGATGAGCAACAGAGGTATGAGAGACTTTGGATAATGGACCCACCTCAATTTCAGGGTGGGAAGACTGAGGATGCTCATGAGTTCCTGACTACTTCTAGAGAGTTACTAGATACAGTGGGACTAGCAGAGACATATGATGTGAGATATGTTACCCTCTAGCTCCGTGGGCTAGCCAAGGAGTAGTGGAGGACTTATACAGGATCCCTTCTAACTGGATCTCCTTAGATGACTTGGGAGACATGTTTTGATGCATTCTGTGATTGGTTTGTTCCTTGGAGTGTTTACGAGGAGAGCCGATTGAGGTTTGAGAGTTTAAGAAGGCCACTATGACTATTTCATAGCGAGTTGACTTGGCGAAGATTGAGGTCGTTCAGGGTTGGACTAGGCCTACATCAACTACAAAGATTCATAGTTTTGTGAGCCTAACTGGTTATTATCACACTTTTGTTCAGGGTTTCTCCACTATTGTAACTCCACTGACTAGGTCGAGCCAAAGAGAGTTCATCGATTTGTGACAGGGCTGATTTATCCTATTAGATAGTCTATATTCTGGGCATCTAAAGATGGAACCTCATTCCAGTTAGTGGTTGGCGCCGCCAAAGAGGCGAAGTTGATGTAGAGGGAGGAGTTTGTGGACCTCAAAAGGGTCTGTACATCGTGGCAGCACTCAAGTACCTCATCAAGGGCAGAGGTATGGTCAGATAAGGTAGTTCTTTCCAACATCACAGGGTTTATTCAACCTTGCCAGCTTTAGATGGAGGACAAAGTTCTCGTGATCCCTATAGTTTAGGGTAAAGTTCATCTGGTTCTCAGCAGAGGCCCACGGGCTGGGGAGGTTACAACATCCCTCCTGCTCCTTCACAATAGTGGTCTACCCTTAAATCCTACTTTAGGTGTGGATCTCTTGATCACATGATTCGCCAGTGCCCTAGACAGACTCATTGTAGGCCCCACCATTCATACTCCACAGCACCTATTCGAGATCTGACACCACCAACCATAGGTTTAGCCCCACAACCAGGGGCTAGGGTAGAGGTCAGACCAATCGAGGTGGATGTACCGGTGGTAGGGGAGTAGGTGATACTTTCACTTCTGCAAGTAGTAGAGGGTCAACTTCAATGAGTAGAGGTCAAGGTGGCCATTGCTATGCCTTTCTAGGTATTGTTCTAGTTTACCATTGCCCTGTATCTGTGTTATTTGATCTTGACTCTACTTATTCATATATGTCTGCTTATTTCTCCATGTGGTTTGAGTTGCCTTATAATTCCATATCTGTACCTATTCATGTTGTGACCTCGATAAAAGAGTCCTTAGTAGTAATTGGGTGCACCGATCCTATCTTGTTACTTTGGCAAGCTATGAGATGGGTAGATCTGATTATATTGGATATGGTAGATTTTGATGTTATTCTGGGTATGGGTTGGCTATCTTCGTATCGTTCTATTCTTAATTTTTATATCAAGACCGTTACCTTAGCCATGCCAGGTAGACCAAGTGTTGAGTGGACTGGTTCGAAGGGTTTCTATCCTAGTAAAGTTATATTTTATATTCGGGCCCAAAAGTTGATCGATTGAGGGTGTTTGACTTATTTGGCTTTTATTCATGATACTGATGCTGAGTAATCTTCTATGAAATCTATTCTGATGGTTTCTGAGTTTCTGAATATGTTTCCTACTGATCTACCAGGAGGGACCTGATCAGAACATTGAGTTTGCTATTGACCTTAAGCTAGGCACTAACCCTATTTCTGTCACTCCTTATCGGATGGCTCCAACTAAATTGAAGAAGTTAAAGGAGCCGCTCCAGGATCAACTAGGTATAAGCAGTTAAACAAAGTGTCTGTCAAGAACAAATACCCGCTTCCTTATATAAATAACTTATTTGATCAACTGGGCATCATTATTTTTAAATTTGACCATTAGATATACCTAAGATAGCCTTCTGGACCAGGTATGGCCACTATGAGTTTCTTGTTATGTTCTTTGGTTTAACTAACGCCCCTTCAGCATTTATGGAGTTGATGAATAGGGTGTTCCATCGTATCTGGATTCATTCATGATTGTGTTCATCGATGATATCTTGGTCTATTCCAAGACTAAAAAAGACCATGTGAGGCATTTGAGGATTGTACTCCAAAGGCTCAAGGAGGAGAATTTGTATACAAAATGCTCCAAATGTGAGTTCTGGTTGGGTTCAGTAGCATTCTTGGGGCATGCGGTGTCCAAGAAGGGTATTCGAGTTGACTTGGCGAAGATTGAGGTCGTTCAGGGTTGGACTAGGCCTACATCAACTACAAAGATTCATAGTTTTGTGAGCCTAACTGGTTATTATCACACTTTTGTTCAGGGTTTCTCCACTATTGTAACTCCACTGACTAGGCTTACTCAGAAGAATATGGTACTTCAGTGATTTGATAAGTATGAAGAGAGCTTTCAAAAGCTCAAGTTATTGTTGACTACAACTCCTATTCTGACATTATTAGAGGATTGTGTTGAATTCACTATTTATTGTGATACTTCAGGAGTGGGGATAGGTAGTGTGTTGATGTAGAAAGGAAAGGTTATTGCTTATGCTTCTATATAGTTGAAGGCCCATGAGAAAAACTATCCCACTCATGATTTGGAGTTGGCTCGGTTATATTTGTATTGAAGTTATGGCGCCACTATTTATATGGAGTCCATTGAGAGATCTTCACTGATCATCATAGCCTATAGTATATCTTCAGTGAGCGAAATCTAAATCTGAGACAAAGAAGGTGAATTGAGCTTCTAAAAGATTATGACTTGACTATTCTCTACCACCTCGAGAAGGCCAATATGGTGGGCGATGTATTGAGTAGGAAGGCTTCCAACATAGGGAGTTTAGCAACTATCCAGGTTGAGGGGCAACCGTTGACAAGAGATTTTCAGAGATTGGCCATTGGGTTAGTGAGGTTACAGATTTCAGAGCAGGGTAGAGTTTTTGGTATTATTAAGGTCCGCTCCTCTTTGATGGATTAGATTCGTGAGAGGCAGTTTGAGGATGAGAAGTTATGTATTATTCGGGATAAGGTGACTAGAGGTGAAGCTAGAGAGGTAGTGCTTGATTCTGAGGGTGTTTTGAAGATTATGAGTCGTATCTATGTGACCAAGATGGGTGATTTGATTAGAATGATACTTGAGGAGGCTCATTGTGCTAGGTATTTTATTTATCCAGGGGCAGCGAAGATGTACCATGATCTGAGTCAGCATTATTAGTGGCCTAGTATGAAGAGAAATGTTTTAGAGTTTGTACCCATATGTTTGACATGTCAGCAGGTCAAGTGTGAGCACTTGAGACTTGGTAGGGAGTTTCAGCGGATGCCCATTCCTGAGTGGAAGTGGGAGCGTATTCCCATGGACTTCGTCGTTGGCTTACCTTTTATTGTCGGGGGTTTTGACTCTATTTGGGTAGTGGTGGATCGTCTGACCAAGTGCGTCTACTTCATTCCGACCAAAGTGAAGTATACAACTGAGAGACTGGCCCATTTTTATATTAGTCAAATAGTGAGACTCCACGGGATCTCGAAGTCCATTGTGTTAGATCGAGGCTCGTTGTTTGCGTCGTATTTTTAGAGGGCCTTACTTCATGACTTGGGCATCCATTTGGATTTGAGTACAACTTTTCACTCTCAGACTGATGTCCAGTCCGAGGGGACCATTCAAGTATTAGAGGATATGCTTCGAGCCTGTGTTATTGATTTTGGGGTAGATGGGACCAACGTTTGGCCTTAACAGAGTTTACGTACAACAACAATTATCATTCCAACATTCAGATGGCTCCTTTTGAGGCCTTGTATGGCCGAAGATGCAGATCTCCCATAGGTTGGTCTGACACAGTAGCAGTGGTGAGTATAGGTGTAGATATATTAAGAGATGACCTTAAATGAGTATAGTTGATTCAGAGTAGGTTGTTAACAACCCAAAGTCACCAGAAGAGCTATGATGACAGATGAGTTTGACCTTTGGAGTTTGTGGTTGGTGACATGGTTTTGGTTGATAGTCTCACCTTTGAAGGGTGTTATGAGATTCAGAAAGAAGGGCAAGCTTAGTCCGAGGTTCATTGGTTCTTTTGAGATTCTAGATAGAGTGGGAGGGGTGGCTTATAGACTTGCCTTGCCACCTAACCTGTCTTCAGTCTATCCATGTTTTGATGTTGCGACATTATATTCTGAACGAGTCTCATATGATTTTTATGGATTCAGTTGAGTTGAGCCCTAATTTGACTTATGAGAAACATCCGGTAGCCATTTTGGACAGGCAGGTGAGGAAATTGAAGACTAAGGAGGTCACTTCAGTGAAGGTCCAGTAGAGCCATAGGCCCAAGAGTGAGGCTATATGGGAGATAGAGTCGGCTATGCGTGTTTGATAACCTCAGTTGTTTGGGCCTACAGGTATGTTCCTTATCTCAAGTTCGAGGATGAACATTGTTTTAAGTAGTGGATGATGTAATAACCTCGAAGGTCATTTCTAAAATTATTGATCTAATTACCATTTTGCGCTTCCTGAAAGTTGCCTTGAGTAATTTTTAGATAAGTCCAAAAGTCAAATTTTAAAAATATTGTAAAAAGTTAGAGTTTTGCAAAAGAAAGTTTTAAAGGGCTTAAAGTTGAAAATTTTGAGTTTTGTATTCATTTTGAGTTTCTGATGTCAAAATTTGATTCCATCAATTCTATTAGTTCCAAAATGTCGAATTTAATTTAGAAGAACTTGCAAAACTGAACGGAGTTAAAACGGAGATTTTAGGCCCAAAGTTGCATTTTTCGTTTATTTTGGATCATAGGTTTGACTTTGGTCAACATTCGGGGTTCGGGAGCCTGTATCAAATTTTCATTAGTTCTGATACTTTCATGTGGTGAAACTAATACTAGAAATGCCTTCGTCCTAATTTTTAGAGGTTTCGTGAATATTTTGAGTTTTTAAGTTCGAAACTAGTTCAAACGATCTTTCTAGGGTTTGGGGCTAGAGACGTTTTAGATTCAAATTCTGACGGTTCCATTGAGTCCAAATTGCCATTTCTGGTAGGTCCCTATGTTTGGTTTGTGTTCACGAGGTTCCAACCAAATTTTTGAGAGTCTAGTTCCTATTTTTATTGGTGCTGAGTGTTACTAGTGTAACTGTTATCTGGTGCAAGTCCCATTGTTCTCTGCGTTCATGGGTTGGAGATCACATTCGCAGAGATATGGGTACATTACCCTCCGCATTTGTGGGCCTCACTGCCGCATTAGCAAGTACAGTGTAGTGGGACTCCGCGTTTGCGAACTTCATCCCTATGTTTGTGGAGTTTTAAGCTCTCTATGGTTTCGCATTCGCGAGCATTAGTGATGCCTAAAACAATGACTTGTTTAAAATGATGGGTTTTATTGTAAGTCACTATATTGAACTCTTCAAGCTTCGTTTTCAAGAGAGATATTAAGATCTTACAAGGCAAATTGACTGGGTAACTATTTTCTTGCCTATTTCATTGATTTACATTGATTAATTTGCAATTTTAGTGTCTACTTTTTGTATTTTAATGAAGTAAGCTGGGGATTTCTCAGATTTTTATTTCCAAACTTAAATTGTTGATTTCTCCCTCATCCGATCTCCATTTTCGAAATCATTTTCACTGATGAACTCCTTATTACATGGAGAACATTTTCGTGCATTAATTTTTAGATTTTGACAACGTCCTCCGACATGAGATTTTTGACCATTTTATCCTTTCTCTTTGAATTAATTGATTTTAGTATCGTTAGATTCGTTATGTGATTGTGATGCCATGTTTGAATAGATTGTGGTGATTTGGAGTACTGTAGAAAGGGTAAAGCGGTGATTTCGACTTGATTCAAAACTTTACTTGAGGCAAGTGGACTTCTAACCTTTTGTTAAGTATGAATGAACATTGTATGCTCCTATGTGAATGGAATTGTGTACATTGAGGGTTGAATTGCATCATTGTAGGCTTGATCATGACTTTTTAGATTGAATAATCGCTCATATTGTGATATATATTGTCTTATCAATTAATTATGGTTCTATAACCTATGTGATCTTGTGAATCATTCGATATTGATACCAAGATAATGCTTATATTGTGATATGATTGATACTTTGAGACTATGGTGATATTGAGACATTGAATTATTGAGCTACTAATAATATTGGGCTATTGATGATGTTGAGGCATTGAGATCATTATGATGTTGATACTATGGAATAATTTGTAATCATGCACATTGCATTTATTATTATTATTATTTCTGCATTGATACTTGTGATTAGTTCCATCGAGATGTGAGTAAGGTAACACATGGATTGGTGGTCGAGGTCTCTATTGATCAAGCAAAGGTAATATATCGACGATCTGAGCTCATTTTTGGATGGGTCTGAGGTCTTTTCTAGATAAGTGAGAATTAGCCGAGGTCTTTGCTAGCAATGTTCATGGATACATGGTCCATGGTGGTCCCATGGGTTTCGACTGAGGCAATCATTTGGTCTGCAGATGAGTATTGTAGAACAAACATGCATCACGATTATCTGACATTGCATCGCATTACTGACATCTCATGCCATTCACTCCATCACATATCATACTTGTTTCTATATTACCATTGTATTGCGTGTGGAATTGTGTACTTATTGTGTTATTGACCTGAGTAAATGTTGGATGTATCTAGATATGATTGTGTGTTGAGACATTATGCCAGGTGATGAGTGTACCTATGTTATTGCGGCTTGTATATTATCTTTTGTTGGGACTTTTTCGAGTGCAGGATTGTAGTTCCACGATTGTGGTTGGGATTTAAGAGGTTACTTATGTTCTTCATTGCTTTACTTTATGTTAGTTCCATTTCGCCGAGTACCCTATTATTCGATGCTCACCGCCTTCTACATTTTTGTAGGTTGTGAGCCCGGTCCATCTTGCTGGCTTCTGATCATCTTTTTGGATCAAGCTTTGGGATCTATCGAGAGGTAGCTGCTTGTTCCTTAAGTAGACCTTCAGAGATTCTACTATTATGTTTTGTTTTATTTTAGAACTAGACATTATGACATGTATTTCATTGAGTATCCCATACTTAGAGGCTTGTATATGCAACACGAGTTTTGGGATGATTTTAGTTTGTTTTCTTCCGCTATTTATATTATTAGATTGTTATCTTCTGCTTTTACCTGTATTGTTAAGTGGTTTGGGTTTTGGGCTGACTCGCCTTGGTGGGTTAGGTGAGTGCTATCACACCCAAATTTGGGTCGTGATAGTCTCAACTTGCCACCTACCCATGGTCAAAGAATATCATAATGTGTCATCCTTGCCACCTGCCCGTGGTCAAGGGATTTATAGAGTATATATATCTTATCCTTGCCTTCTTCCGGGGTCAAGGGGTTGTACAAATGTGGAGCATATTATCTTTGCCTCCTATCCCAATCAAGGGATAACACAAAGCAACATGAAATAGATGTAAGTCAATGATACAACCCAGATATGAATAAAGACATATAAAATGACATCATAACAAGAAATTCGATACATGAATCTCATATTGTCATATAATCATAAATAATAATATCAACAGTCACAGCTAATGCACAACTATCATCATGTCTCATAACATCACAATTATATTAATAGCCAAATATATCAATAATAACAGACCTCACTCGTCCCAAAAATACAGGCATAACACAATACCGGGCTTCACTCGTCCCAAATTATACACATACTCCTCGAAAATATCTCAACAGTCATTAGTTACTGCAAAAATTGCCCACATAGTATCACAAGTCTCATATTATTACATTATTATCCCAAATCATCTCAATTCATAAGATTACATCTCAATTTATCAATAGGTCCACAATATACTCATAATTCGGCTTAACCAGGATCACATTTCCATCATATCAACACAATTACTCATGAGATAGTCTAGATCTCACAATTATCACATAAACATGATCAATAACTCAAATTCAGTCCCAAAAAAGTTAGCTGAACCTACCTCATGCTGAAGCTGCACTCGGACAAAGTTTCAATCAACTAAATCCTCAAAAAGGATCCCCAAATTGATCAATCACTATCAACAATAGATATTACACGTCTCAAGGTACATTTGATATCCATATTGGCACGAATTAGGCATAGGGGTAAAATGATCGATTTTATGGCTAAAATTCAAAGTTCCCAAATCTAAAAGTTGACTTTTAAATCAAGTTCTACATAAAAAATGGATTTCGTAGGTGAAAATCCCATTAAAATCGAGTTCAAATTGAATGAGAAATCACCATTTAAAGCATTGAAATTAAAGACTAAAAATCTCTAATTTTGGACATTTAAAATCATGCAATTTAAGATAAAATCAAGATAAAACTTATGAAAAATAACTAGAATAGTGTTGGAAACACTTACCCAACAAATCTTTTGAAAATCTTCTTCAAAATTGCCCAAAAGCTTGACAAGTCCGAAAATGGAGTAGAAATGGCGACTCTCAGATTTTTAATAACTGTACAGGTAAAAGCACTTCGCGAACACAGAGGAGAGGCTGACAATAGGCCTCCGCAAATGCTGTGGCTGATCCATAAATGCAGAGAAGAACAAGGGACCACCATACAGTACTCCGTGAACATGGAGATCTCTATGAGAAAGCAGAGAGTAGATACCCTATGCCTCCGCGAATGCGAAGAAGGTTCTCATCTGCACCAGCTATGCCTAAGTCCGATTTCTTGCTCGAAATGGACCCTCAGAACTCCTTCAGACTCAAAACAACACAAACTAAATATGTAACCATACTGGAAACAATAATCCAGGCTCAACGAGATCATCAGAAATTGATTTCAAGGCCTCCACGCCACATTTATCGATGCAACCCGTATAAACTAGTTTAAAATTCAAAATACTAAAACTGCTCTCGATAACTCCAAAAATTATGACAAGACCATTTCTAGCATTAATTTCACCATCCCAACCTACTAAAATTATTAAAATTTTGATCCGAGCTTTCGAACTCTTAACGTTGACCAAAGTCAAACTTTGATTTCGGAAATAACTAAAAACACAATTTTGTGTCTAAAAATCTCATTTTAACTTCAAATTTAGTTCTATAACTTCTCATATACCAATTTTGACGTTCAAAGCTGATGGAATCGATGGATCTCTAATCCAACACTCGAAACTCAGAATGGTACACAAAATCACTTTTTCAATAATTTAAACCTTCAAAAAAGCAAGAACTCATATTTTCAACTTTTAAAACTTAGGATTTCAGTTTCAATACTACAAATAGTTAAAAATAGGCCAAAAGCAATTTACAAAAGGGTAAAATAGTAATTTTCACAGATAGGCACAAAAGTGACCAACCAGGTTACATCATTCACCAATAAAAATAGTGTTTGTCCTCGAACATAAAGGAAAAGGAAGTACCTAAAGCCTAAAAAAGACTGAGATATCTGGCCCGCATGTCAGACTCTAACCCCCAAGTAGCTTCATCAACAAAATGGTGCTACCACTGAACCTTCACGAAAGGTATATGTTTTGATTTCAATCTCCAGACCTGCATGTCTAATATGGTTATAGGCTCCTCCTCGAAGGACAAATCTTGATCCAACTCAATAGAATTATAAGAGATTACATGAGACTCATTAGGAATGTACCAGCGGATCATGGAAACATGAAAAATAGGATGCACTGAAGATAATCGCGGTGGTAAGGCCAACTCACAAGCCACCTCACCAAGTCCCCTCATAATCTCAAATAGGCCAAAGAATCTGGGACTAAGCTTGCCCCTCTTCCCGAATCTCATCATACCCTTGATGGGTGAAAGTTTTAGCCACACGCTATCACCTATAGAGAACTCAAGAGGCCTAACTGTCCTATTATCACAACTCTTTCGGTGACTCTGAGCTATCAAAAGTCTACTCTGAATTAATCGAACCCAGTCCATGGCATCCTGAAGTAAATCAACTCCAAACCCCTCAGCTGAACTTGAACCAAACCATCTAATTGGTAATCTGCACCTCCAGCCATACAAGGCCTCAAATGGTGCCATATGGATGCTGGAATGATAACTGTTGTTATATGCAAACTCTGCCAATGGTAAGTGCTGGTCCCATTGGGCCTGAAAATCAATCACACAAGCCCTAATCATTTTCACCAACACTTAAATGGTGCCCTCAGAATGCCGTTAGTCTGAGGGTGAAAAGATGAACTAAAATCCACTCTAGTACCCTAACCACGTTATAAAGCCCGCTAAAAGTGGGAAGTGAACACAAACCTCTATATGATACTATAGACACTAGCACTCCATATAATCTAACAATATCTCAAATATACAACCTAGCCAGCTGTTTCGCACTGTAGCTAGTCCTCACCAGCAAGAAGTGTGTCGTCTTGGTCAAATGATCAACAAGCACCCAAACTGAGTCAAACTTTCCAAAGCCATGGGAAAATATGTACCAAAATCCATAGTCACTCTCTCCCACTTCCATTCGGGAATGGGCATCTTTTGCATCGATCCACTGGGCTTTGGTGCTCATACTTGACTTGTTAGCAATTCAAACACTTGGCCACGAATTTAGCTATGTCCCTTCTCATACTAAACCACCAATAGTGCCATTTTAGATCATGGTACATCTTTGCCACGCTCGGAAGGATGGAAGATCTAGTATAATGCACCTCCTCTAATATCAATCTCACCCAATCCCCAACCTTACGCACACAGACTCTACCATTTATCCTCAAAATACCATCATAGTCAATAATGGCTGCCTTTGACTTCACCGCTCAACACTTTGTCATGAATCATGCACAACTAGGGATCCTCAAACTAATGAGCATATATTTGATCAAGCAAGGAAGATCTAGCCTGAACAAAGTCTAAATACTTAGAGGAGGAGAAATATCCAAAAGAATCATCTGTCTAGCAAGTGACTGAACCTCCAAAGCTAAGAGCCTCTACTCAGCCCTCAAGAATGCCAAACTCCCCATACTAGTAGTCCTCTGACTCAAAGTACCTTCCACCCTATTGGCCTTCCCGGGATGATATATGATAGAGATATCATAGTTCTTAAGCAACTCCAACCACCTATGCTATCTTATGTTCAAGTTAGGCTGAGAAAAGACATATTTGAAACTCTGGTGATCGATAAAGATCTCACAATCCATAACTTCAACATAAACACAACCATAGCCAACTCTAAATCATGGGTAGGGTAGGGTAGTTTCTCTCATGCACCTTTAGCTGTCTAGAGGCATATGCTATAGCCTTTCCCTTTTGCATCAATGCACCACCCAAGCCCATGCTAGAAGCATCACAATACACTACAAATAGAACTCCCTCCCGGGGTAAAGCAATAAAGGGTGTTGAAGTCAATAGATCCTTGAGATTTTGGAAGCTCGCTTCACAATCCTTCGGCCATTGAAATGCCACTGCCTTATCAATCAATCTAGTCAACAGGGCTAATATAAAGGATAATTCTTGGACATAATACAGATAATACCTTGCCAAACTAAGGAAACTCTGAATCTCAGTCACAGA
The DNA here is from genome assembly GCA_000787875.1 of Solanum virginianum. Classification (NCBI taxonomy): domain Eukaryota; kingdom Viridiplantae; phylum Streptophyta; class Magnoliopsida; order Solanales; family Solanaceae; genus Solanum; species Solanum virginianum. The sequence continues at coordinate 2,875 of DF367163.1, read as the reverse complement.
AGTAGGCCTAGGCCCACTCATAAACAACTGCTACCTTGGATGGATCCACCATAATACCATCCTTGGTCACAACATGCCTGAGGAATGCAACTAACTTGAGCCAAAACTCACACTTTGAGAACTTTGCATACAAGTTCTCTTCTCTCAATCTCCGAAGTACGATCCTCAAGTGCTGAACATGATCAGACTTGCTCTTTGATAATCAAAGATATTATCTATGAACATAGTCACAAAGATATCCAAATAGGGCTTGAACACTCAGTTCATCAACTCCATAAAAGCAGTTAGAGAATTAGTCAACACAAAAAGACATAACAACAAACTCACAATGATCATAATAGGTCCTAAAAGCTGTTTTTGGGATATCAGACTCCCAAACTGTCAACTGATGATAGTTGAACCTCTGGTCAATCTTAGAGAATATCGAGGCACCATACAACTGGTCAAAAAGATCATCAATGCGAGGCAAAGGATATTTGTTCTTGATGTTCACTTTGTTAAGCTGATGATAGTTAATACACATATGCATAGTGTCATCCTTCTTCTTCACAAATAATATAGAAGCACCCAAGGGAGATACGCTCAAATGAATAAATCCCTTCTTTGACAAATCTTCCAATTGCTCCTTCAACTCCTTCAATTCATCCAGAGGCATTCGATAAGGAGCAATAGAAATGGGCTTAGTGCCCGGCTCTACATCAATAGCAAAGTCAATATCATGGTCCAGAGGAATACCAGGTAAGTCAGTTGGGAATACATCCATAAACTCTCTTGCAACCCTGGTAGTCTCCAATAATGGTGGCTCTTGGAACCAGGGCCAAACACAAGCCAAATATGCGAAGAATACTTTCTCTATCAATCAAATAAGAAATAATATCCTTAGGATAGGAGCTAAGTGCTCCAATTCACACCAACTGAGGTGACTCTAGGCAAGATAAGGCAACTATCTTCGTGAGCATAATAAGATGAAAATTATTCCATACCTAATATCACATCAAAGTCCACCATATCTAATAATATCAAGTCAGTAACAGGATCTCTCCCCATAAAGGTTATAACACAACTCCAATACACCCAATTCACCACTAATGATTCACCTACTAGGGTGGAAACATAAATAGGCTCAACAATTGGCTTATAGATAATATCAATATCAGAAGCAAAATAGGCTGACATATAGGAATAAGTAGAATGTGGATCAAATAAACTAAAGCTAAACTGTGGCACACTGGAACCACACCTGTGATGACCGCATCAGAGGCCTCTGCCTCGACTCTCTATAGGATGATATAACAAACTCTACAACCACCACTAGCCTATGGTTCTCCACAGGCTCCACCTCTCCCTATACCACGACCCCCTCTAGTACTATCACTCATGTCCTGAGATGTTTCTCTAGCTGTTGTCTGAGGTCCTGAAGTCTAAGTAGGAAACACTCGATGTGGATAATGATTGAAAAACTACCCAACCTTATCGCAAACATAACAAGCCTTGGGGTCTCGCCCCTAAGATACTATGCCGAAGAACTACCATGTCTGGCTGAACCAAAAGAGCTATCACGACCGATCTAAATAGGTCTAGATGTGTCAACATTGTCAGATGCTGGAAGAGCTGCCTGAATTGCCTGACCCTAATGGCCCTACCTCTAAAACCTTCTATCATATGGCGGGTCCACTAAGCTGACCATGCTGATGAAATCTCTTCTCGCCACCCTATCTATCATGCCTGATGTGCTCTATCGTGCAGGTATGATCTACTACACTCTGAAAAGTGCCTCTAGTCAGAACCAATAAAGTTCTAGCCTCTTGAAGATACCCTACCAATCTATTGGCAAAATACCAAATTCTCTCAAACTCAGTAGAGATGTTAGATAAAGCATATCTATACAATGTATGAAATCTAGCCTCATAGTCAGTAACATATATAGAACCCTACTGAAGTCTATCAATCTCATCCCTGCGGCTATCCTAAAGGCTATATGGCACAAACTTCTCCATAAATAGCTCTGTAAACTGCTCCCATGTCATAGTTGGAGATCCAATAGGTCGATGAGCTAAAATTAACCTCCACCACTCCTTGGCAAGTCCGATGAATTAGCAAAAAATATAGGCAACCCCATGCAACTCAAGAATAGCCAGGTTACGTCACTAGTCCTAACACTCTGATAGGAAATCATAGGCTCTATAATCAGAGTGCCATTAAATTGGGGAGGAGCCAACCATACAAGCCTCTCAAAGCTCTTCGACTCTATAGTGGACATGGCTGGGCTGGTAGAAGATGGTGGCACCATACACAAGGGCAGTGCAATAGATAGAGTAATGGTCAAACTCTATAATTGAGAACCCAAATTCGACTTGGATGTCTAGGGCGGAACCATAACAGTCATAGGAGAATCCCCTAGGATTAAAGAATGACCTACATGAATCATGACTAGCTCAGATGGAGCTATAGGAGGACCAACCTATGTTGTAGAAATTGGTACCTCCATAGTAGGTGGGGCAGGAGGTGCTTCCTCCAATCTAGCCAATACCCTCAAGAGTAAATCTTAAACTGAGGGTGTAGCATCTAGGGTTAAGGGCTATGGAATAGGATCTGTATCCCCCTTTGGCTCATAGGCAGGCTCAGGAGAAGTCGATCTAGCTTGTCCTCTAGGCAGTGCTGCACATCTAGGAAGTCTTTGGCCCTAGCCCTATTAGAAACTCTGCCTCAAACTCAAGTGGGAGCCGACTTAGTTACCTCGGGTTCTTTCATTGATCAATGGGATCTAGTAATTGATATTTGCATAGAAGGAGTAGATTAGACACTTTCAAAGTCGATAATACAAAAAAACACATGAATAGAAGAAAGATATGAAAGTCTTTAATCTTAGAGAATA
>DF367164.1:0-18495 GCA_000787875.1 Solanum virginianum | reverse complement strand
TCACATGGTTTAAAGGTGATAGAAAGACATACTGCTTCACTGATAGCTTTTGACAAAGTAAGAATACTTGATAGTCTTCTCATCTATAATTACAATAATCCAATGTCCGAAATTGTAGGGAGAACATATTCTAATTATTTAAGACACACCTTTACGACTTACAACTTAAGTTCATAGGAACAAAAATAGGACTAATTTCCTTACAAAATAGCAAGAGTGAACATAGCTAGTTGGTCGTAAGTGTGGATAGCAATAACCATAAAGTATGGTTAGGCTTAGTTGTAGAGAAAAGAGATTTTTTCAAGACTTGAAACATTTTTCATGTTTATTTAAGTCATGACAAAGAGAAAATGCTTTACATACCTTAAGCATCCACTAATTCAATTCGATTGCGATAACTCCAACTTATGTTTCAGGATGCCCAGAGCCTACAATTAATTCATGATAATATCGAGCGATTAGCTAAAAGTTTCTTAGGTATTAAGCTCCAAAGTTGCCCTTAATTCAATAAAAATTTCAGCAGCATCTCCCCATAAATTATGCTACCCCGAGATTCCAACTCAGCTCAAGTCAACCAACAATAACATCAACAACAATCCACAATACCATCAAGCACTTTCAATGCTATTACAACACCAAATACACTAAGTATCATCATTTAATTGCATTTGCAAAATCTGGACAGCTTTCACAATTTTTGGACAGCATATAACACCGAACAACATATAAACAGAAATTGGACAGCTTGTATAGAATCTAGATAGCTTCAAAATTATCAAAACTAGAAGGTTTCAAAGCTGTCAAAACTGTCAAAAAAACTGGACAGCATGTATTCATATACATTTAGGTGGTTTTCGTTCATTCTTTCATATCATAACGCTCACCAAATACTAGCTAAACATCAACGTCATAATTCCCACAAATCTGGACATCCCACTCACACCCACAATTAAGTGATGTCCAAGCATTCTTTCACCTTCCAATAATCATATTACACCAAATAAACATCAAATTCATAATTTCAACATAACATAGCATTCACATGCCAATTCGGCCCCAACATCATCACATAAACCTATAGATGATTTTCAATACTTTTTTTACTCAAAAATGCTTATTTTATACTTAACCAAACATCAATTCATAAGTTCCAACACAAGACAAGACAACACAACATAGCATCATGCCCAAATTTTCGACCAAAAATCCACACATATATATTTCAATCCCAACATTCAATATTTCTTGATTTTATTTCATTTCAACATACTACAACATACATAGACCTATAAGAAGACATAAAATAATATAAATTATTACCTTACCACTTCACTCCTACAAATGGGTTAGGGTTCCAATTAAGAAGAAAGAAAGATTTCCTTGCTCCAAGAACTTCTTCAAGCTACTAAGAGGATCTAAAATGGAAGATTTGAACCCTCAAAATGCTTTGAAAGAGAAGAAAACAAAATTTTGAATTTCCTTGCACAAGGCCGAGAAGCCTTCTAAATCCTTCAAGATTTGTTTTCTTGTTTCCATCACCACTCCAAAAAGGACTCAAAACTAGCAGGTTGTACCAACAAAACAAACTTTGAGTGAAGAAGAAAGAATTTCCTTGAAGAGACCGTAAGGTTTTTCTTGGCTTGTTCTTCCTTGGTTCTAATTTTTGCTAAGTATGGAAGATAAGAAGTAAAGGGCCTTTCATTTCTTATAATTATCTCTTGGTCAAAGCAAGTGGTCCACCTTACCCACTTGAACCAATAGAAATAAAACACCATGCCAAAAATGTTCCAAAAAATATCTTTAAGAATTCAAGTCTTGAAAAGTCCACTTTAGTCCTAAAACTTTCCAATAATGACACTTTGGTCCCAATTTTTCTAATATTGTCACTTTAGTTCTAAATTTTCGTAATTATTCCAATACACAAAATACGGGTTCTAACATTAAATTCTTAGAAAATTAGGAATATAGAAGGTCTTTTCTAACTCTAAAACTAAATCACTACGTAAAACTTAATTGCATGTTCCAATAGCTTCCACATGCGATTCCATTTTATTTCCAAAATAGATATTTCGCTCAGTTCTCACTGGCTTCCGCAGGTTTCTTAAATCCAACAAGGAATTCATACTATGAATTGTAAAAATAGATTCAATTCACCACATGTTATGATTAACATCAATCATATTTTCTTCATAATAAACAAGGGAGATTGAAGTACCTTTTGCAACAAGCCATTGTTGAAACTTAACACAATCCTATCTTATGTACCCTTTTTTTTTTTTATAGAAGTCATACTTAAATTCTTTCTTAATGTCAGTTTCAAGTGGTGCCTTTCCTTTCCACTTTTTATTGGCTTGATTGGTCTTCTTTCCTTGAGTAGTCATGAGTGCACTTTCTCCTTTTTCCATCAGTAGTCAACCTTTCTCTTGAAGACAAATGGCCATAAGTTCATTAATAGACCATTTATCTTTATGTGTGTTATAAGAGATCTTGAAGGGGCCATACTGTGTAGGTAGAGTATTCAAAATATAGTGCACAAAGAAAAGTTTGAGACATTGCAACCTCAAGAGTCTTTAATTAAGCCGCTAGATCTCGCATTTTCATGATGTGCTCACGTACACCTCTTACACTAGTGAGCCTTATTGATTAGAATTTCCTAATTAAGGTGTTGGCAAGTGCCTTATCTGAAATCTCAAATTGTTCATCAATAGCCTTCAATAATGCCTTGACATTATTATGTTGTTTGATAGAACCACGAATACCAGCAAAGATTTTGGTCTTAATGAACATAACACTCAAACATTATAGGTTCCCATTGTTTGTGAAGAGCAATCTCATCTTGAGTGTTGATTTCATTAATAGGTGGTTCGTATTTCCTAATAGCATAATCAATGCCGATGCACCCTAAGTGAAGAAGAATTCTCTCCTTCCAGATCTTATAGTTCTCATAGGTGGTTCGTATTCCCTAATAGCATAATCAATGCCGATGCACCCTAAGTGAAGAAGAATTCTCTCCTTCCAGATCTTATAGTTCTCATCATTGAGTTCGCGAATATCACAAATATCATTGAAATTTGCAGGTTGCATCACTGTAAAACATATATGTATATATATACACACACACATGCTTAATAAATTTGAGGCAAGTAAAATTGAATCTACTGACATAAAAATTGACTCTGGGCTAAATTTTTAATTCAATTAGATTCACTCATTATGATAGAATTATTAATTTGCCAGTATGCTATTCTATCTTTATGATAAAACTATTAAACTCTCATTCATAGTTCTTGTGGGCAATTATGAAGAGCATTTAACATTTTATCTTAATTAATCATGCAATTCAATAACAAAGAAATTAAGTTATTATATCATGCATGATTAATTATAATTTAATGTCTAAAATTTATTTATGTGATCAACTTTTATAATTTTATTCAATTAAAGATGTTGTGGCTAATCTTTAATCAAATAATATTATAGATTACTTAGATATTATTCTAATTTAACATCTATATCTTATGTGATCCTAAACATAATATATATAATTTTATTTAATCAAGATTGATGTGGCTAAGTCTTAATCAAAATAAAATTATAAAGATCACTTAGACATCAAATCTTATAGTTGTCTTAGATAGATAAACAACAACTTAAATAGTAGTTTAGTATGCAACTATAGATAATGTTTAAAACCATATGATTGTTTGAAAATTGATTTTCAGAAGATATCTAATATTAGATTGCACCAAAAATTTTAAAAATAAGATCTAAAATTTAAGACCCATTTTTGAATGATTTTTGCAAATCCAAAAAACCAACAAGGAAGAGATACAACAATTGCTCGGATACCAAATGTAAGTAAACATAGAGCAATAATGCAACGAAATAGTAGATCGATATACCTCCAGCCAATCATTGTCGTTTACTTTACACCTTTCGGTAAGTCTTCTAAGCACTCAAATCTCACTCAAGATGGTGTGGAGTGTAGAAAGAGATTTTTGCTTAGAGGCCTTTAACCAGATGTACCCCTATTTATAACTATTCTACCATCAAGAATAGTAATGGGGGAGTTAGTGGTTAGTGGGAAGTTGAAGAGTAGTGGAGCAGTGGAGAAGTTAAAAGAGTAGTGGAGGTAGTTTTGTGTAACTTCCATGGGTAGTGGTAGTTGCAACTTCTATGGAAGTTACAAACCACATCCATGGAGATTATGGAAGTTATGGACCACTATCCATGGAATGTGGCCAACATTCGAACACACAGTTGTAAAGAAAGAGTGAATTTACTTTCTATCAAAAATAAACTTTTAAAAAGAAAAAAGTTAAACATACCTAGATTAAATTGAGGATGAAGAACAGGTAAACTTCCAAAATATTAAGAACTTTTTGCACAAATCTTGGACAATTTTTCTTTGATTAGCAAAGAAATTAGGGCTAGAGTTCACGATGCGTTTCAAATTTGAGAGAAGAATGAGTGAAACTAGAAAATCTTTTACTCTACCCTTTGTAGATTAATTTAGTTTTATTTTTTTCAATTCTAAAACATAACTGTAAAATTTTTAATTAGTTGGAAACCGCTAAATGGAACAATAATCCACAAAGAAGCGTCTACCTATCGTGCATTTTGGCTGTAGGATAGTTAAAGTGCCTTGCCCTAGTTTCTCTCTCAACATGATTGGATTCGATTAGTATACTATCAACAGCTCGTAATTCGAGATTCCAATAAAGCTAGTTCATTTAGTATGTTGTGATTGTGTTGAACTTCCTTGGCTTGGACTTATTTGCATACTGATGTCTGATGTTGTTTCAGAATCACCACTATGAAAGTTAAAAGTCAAAGTTATAATTTGAACCCAAGTTTAGGTTTCTATTTATGTGCTACGCCTTTTTTTCTTTATATATGTATGAGTTTGGTCTCAAAACAGACACTTCTTCCTAAAAACACATACCAAAACCCTCACTTCACTAATAAATAGGCGAGCTATAGGTCTCTCATCCTCCTAACACCCATCTACTTTTATGCAAAATAAATAAATATTTTAAAGTGTTCATCCATAAATCGGCAAACTAAAATTTTGTTTAAGAGCTTTTCACATGAAGGAATCTATGTTCTAAAGTGTATTTCCATATTAAGTTTGACTAGTTTTGACAATGTATTTTGCACGTTTGAACTCTATTACTAAATAAAAATATGTACACCTAACTCATATATATAAGATATTTGTAATATCAACTCAATTAATCTAAAAGCAATAAAATATACACATCATCATATCATACAAAATTTAAAAAGTTAAACAAAGCAATATATTAATCAAAATAAAAAAGAATAATTTATAAATAAAAAATTACATAAGAATTATAAGATGATGAACTACACAAGTTGTCACAACCCAAAATTCAGGTGTGATGGAACTCACCTAAGCCACTAAAGCGAATCAGCCCAACACTACACAACCCAAAACAATAATAAAAGCGGAAGATAAAACAGTCTATTATAATAGATAAGCAAAGGAAATCAAAAGCTACAACCATTCTAGAACTGGTGTCACATGTACAAACCTCTAATAATCAGAATACTCAAATGAAATACAAGTCTCGATGTCTAGTCCTCAAATAGAACCAAAACATAAAATAAAATCCTCGAACGTCTGCTGAAGATACAATCAACTACCTCACGAGTGATCTTGAAGGTTTATCCTAAAATGAAGGAAGCTAACAAGGGGGATCGGGCTTACAACCTACAAAAATATAGCAAAGGATGAGCACAAGTAATGAAGAACACAAGTACTCCTATCCGCCCAACCACATATTGCAAAACTTCACACCTGCACTCAGAAAAGTCCCAAATAATACAATATATATAGACAGATATACATACATCATAGAATAATATCTCAAAATATCCAACATGTACCACATGTCAAACAATATATATCAATCTCCAATAATAATTGTAGTGTCAAAGTATTCACAGTTCCGCACTCATCACATATAACAATATGAAAAAAGTAATGATATGAGATGTAGTGGATGCCATGAAATATAAATAATGCGATGTAATGTCAAATATCATGATGCATGTCTGTTATACGATACACATTCGTTGATAACCTCAAAAAGGAACTCATGGGGCCTCACATGGACCATGTTTTTGCCGGAACTATTTTCCTTTGGCATTTACTTTTATATCCAATCAAAACCATTTCCTTTTGGCTTTTCATTTTTTTTCTTTTTCTCTAGCTAGAACTATTTCCTTTCGGCTTTTTATTTTCTTTCTTTTTTATTTCTCTAGTTGAAACCATTTCCCTTCGACTTTTCATTATCAATAGATCATCAAACAAGCACATAATAATAACATATTAGTCATGTTCATGGAAATAGAATATGCAAGATGTCCATATGCATCATATGTTTTAACAATTGAAACCGAATAGCTCACCGCTGCAAAAGTATTCACAATATAACCTCAACATTATCACAATTGCAATATCAACATCAATTAATTCACAAATAAAGATTTCAATATATGAACAATTACTCAATCAGAAATCTCATGATCAAAGCCTATGAGGATGCAATTCTACCTCGAGCACTTAATTTCATACACACAAAAGCATACAAGATTTAATCATACTTAACAAAAGATTAGAAATCCACTTGGCTTAGAAAAAGTCTCGAATCAAGTCAAATTCATAGCTTTTCTCCTTTCATGATAATCTAAATCACCATCATCTATTTGAATGTAGCATCAAAATCACATAACGAATCTAATGACACTAAAATTAATCAATTCGGGTGAAAAGGGTAAAATGGATAAAAATCTCATGCTTGAAAAAATACCAAAATTTTGAAATTTAATACATGAAAATATTCCTAGAGTGATAAGGATTCCAACGGTGAAAACCATTTAAAAATGAGTTAAAATGAGGTGCACACCCACTAAATGTTTGATAAAATGTCTGGTTAATGTATCTTGAGTTGTTGAGGCCTAATACTTGGCATATGAGTTAAGTGACTTTATGATGATGAAAGGATTACCTTGACTACTTTGATGGAGGGTGGGATGTCCATTAATCATGTGGAGGGGTTGATACCTTGACCACTATGATGGAGGGGGTGATGTCCATTAACCATGTTGAAGGGTTGATACCTTGACCACTATCATATTATTATAATAAATCAAAGTCCAAAAAATCTCCAAATTCTCCAATTAAAAGCCCTAAATAGGTTAGAAAATATTTACCAAATAGATTTTCCTTGAAAAAACTTGAAGAATCTCTTTAAAATGAAGCTTGAAAATGGTGAAATATAATAAAACCAGTCATTTAAAACTTAAAACTATTTAGGGGTACTTAATGCTCCATGAAAGCGAAGCAAAGACCGCGAACGCGAAAGCTTGAACAAAACGGCGACAATAACCAGCTAAGACCATGAAACTATGAATCTCTATAGCTGAGGTAGGCTTAGTCCATTTCCGAACGACCTCGACCTTTGCCGGGTCAACTTGAGTAAACCCCTTGGACACCACGTGCCCCAAGAATGCCGCCAACTCAACCAAAACTCGCATTTGGAGAACTTCGCATACAACTTCTCCTCTCTAAGACTCTGGAGTACATTCCTCGAATACCTCACACGGTCTTGAAATAGACCAAGATATTATCAATGAACACAATTACGAATGAATCCAGATATGGCTCGGACACTCCATTCATTAGCTTCATAAATGTTGTAGGGGCGTTAGTCAAACCAATATACATAACAAGAAATTCGTAGTAGCCATACCTGGTTCAAAAACCTATCTTGGGTATATCTGATGGTCGAATCTTAAGCTAATAATATCCCGACCTCAAGTCAATCTTAGAAAAGAGGGTGACTCCTTGAAGCTGATCAAATAAGTCATCTATACAGAGAAGCGGATACTTGTTCTTGAAAGTCACTTTGTTCAACAGTCTATAGTTAATATACATCCTCATAAATCCACCTTTCTGTTACCCTTGCTCAACAGATCCTGCAGCTACTCCTTTAGTTTCTTCAACTTAGCTGGAGATATCTGATAAGGAGTGATAAAAATAGGCTTAGTGATCGGCTCAAGATCAATAGCAAAGTCGATGTCTCGGTCAGGAGAAACTCTCGATAAATCAGTAAGAAACACACATCGAAACTCATAAACAATTGGAATAAACTTCATCGAAGGTGACTCAGTAGCAGTGTCACGAATAAAAGCCAAGTAAGCCAAACACCCTCAATCACTCAACTTTTGGGCCCGAATATAAGATATCACCTTGCTAGGATAGGAACCCTTCGAATCGGTCATCTCAATCCTCGGTCTAGCTGGGATAGCTAAAGAAATTGCCTTGACATAACAATCAAGAATAGAACGATACGGAGATAGCCAATCCATATCCAGAATAACATCAAAATCTACCATATCCAATATAATCGATCTTCCCAAGTCTCGTAGCTTGCCAACATAACAAGACAGGATCGGTACATCCTATCCACTACTAAGGGCTCTCTTATTGGGGACAAAACATGAACAAGTACAAACATGAAATTATAAGAAAACTCAAACACCAAGGAGAAATAAGTAAACACATATGAATAAGTAGAGCCAGGATAAAATAACATAGATGTAGGGCGACGATGAATCAGAACAATACTTGTAATCACAACATCAGAGGCCTCAAACTCGAGTCTACCTGGGAAGGCATAACTATAACTATCCCAACCTCTACTCATAGAAAATGACCCCTACTACCTAAATGAGTGGGAGTATCACATGATCCCCTACCACCGGTATGTCTACCTCTATCAGTCTGACCTCTACCCTAGCCCCTAGTTTTTGGGGCTGAACCTTTGACTGGTGGTACCGAATCTCTGACTAGTGTTGCACAGTATGATTAGTAGGGCCTAGAATGAGTCAGACCATGGCACTGGTAAATCATATAATTAGGAGATCTACACCCAAAGCAAGATTTAAGGGTGGACCACTGAGCAGGAGGGATACTGTAACCTTTCCGACCCGTAGGCCTCTACTGGGAATCAGATAAACTCTGGCCTAAACTATAGGAATCACAGGGACCTCGTCCTCCCTCTGAAGCTAGCAAGGCTACATGAACCCTGCGATGCTGAAATGAACTACTTCCTTTAACCATATCTCTGCCCCTGATAAGGCACCTAAGTACTGTCCTAATGTGTGGACCTTTTTGGGGTCCCCAAACTCCTCTCTCTACATCAATTTCACCTCTTTGGCGGCACTAACTATTGACTAGAAGGAAGCTCCATCTCTAGATACCTAAATATAGATAGTTTGATAGGAAAAACTAGCCCTCCCATAAATCGATGAACTCTGTCCGCCTCGGTCAGAAGTATAGCTATGACATATCCTGCTAGTTGGTAAAACCTGATCTTGTACTCTGAAACATCTATAGTGCCCTACCTCAAACTCTTGAATCTCAATCAGCTCCCCCCACGAACACTCCAATGTACAAACTGATCATAGAATGTATAAAAAAAACATCTCCCAAGTCATCTGAGAAGACCCAACTAGAAGGGATCCTGTATAAATCCTCCACCGCTCCTTGGCTAGCCCATGGAGCTAGAGGGTGACATATCTCACATCATGTGTCTCTACTAGTCCCACGACATCTAGTAACTCTCTAAAAGTGGTCAAGAACTCATGAGCATCCTCGGTCTTTCCACCTTGAAATTAAGGTGGGTCCATCTTCCAGAGTCTCTCATACCTCTGTTGTCCATCATCAGTGAAGGCAACTACTGGTGGAACCTCCACAATCAGAGCTGCTAGAGGCTTCTCCACCTGAACCTGGCCTCGGAGGCCTACTATTGATCCTGAGACTGAACCCTCACTTGAGCTTGTGAAGTATAAAAAGTATCAGCTGGGCTACCAGTCTACCCTAAAGTCTCCAACACACCTAAAACTCTCAATAGTGTATCCTAAAGTAGTGGTGTTGCAGCAAACTCATATGGAACCTGCTCCTGTCTAAGCTCTATGACTGGATTAGGGGAGATACCCCACTCATTGTCCTTTGCCGATGCGGCTCCTCTACCTTGACCTCTAGCTCGTCCTCTGGCACGGCCCCAACCCCTAGCTGGGGTCTCAATAGCAACGTTAGAGATAGCCTCCTCTCATCCTATAACAGCAATAGCTCTGGTCTTCATCATCTGTCGAAAGGACATATGAACACTAGTACAAACCAAAACCGATGCACGAATGGATCGAAATGAAGCAAAAGAGAGTTTTCGAACAACCTTCATAGCCTCTTGAGGATAAGCAACGGACATCTCCGTACTGATCGTCAAGACTTTACTAGACTGGGATTTTACATATGTGATACCTATGAACTTGGGTCTGATACCAAATTGTCACAACCCAATATTCGGGCGTGATGACACTCACGTAACCCACCAAGACGAGTCAGCCGAAAATCCAATAACTTAACAATAATGACAAAAGCAGAAGATAACATACTAAAAATATAGATTAGCGGAAGAAGACAAACTACAACTATCCCAAGAACTGGTGTCACATGCACAAGCCTCTATGTATAGAATACTCAAATAAAGTACAAGTCATTATGTCTAGTCCTCTAATAGAATTAAAACATAGTAGTAGAATCTTCGAAGGTCTGCTGAAGGAACAAGCAACTACCTCTCGATAGATCCAAAGCTCGATCCAACAGATAATCAGAAGCTAGCAAGGTGGACGAGCTCACAACCTACAAAAATGTAGCAAGAGGTTAGCACCAAATAACATGGTGCTCAGTGAAATAGAACTAACCTAAAGTAAAAAGACGAAGAAGTATAAGTAACTCCTTCAATACCAATCCCAATCCATCGAACTACAATCCTGTACTCAGAAAAGTCCCAGCATAATATAATATACATTTTACAATAAATACAGTTATACTAATCATCTGGCATAATATCTTAATACACAAGTATATAAGTAGATCCAACACTTACTTAAAATCAAAGATATAATAAATATACAATCTAACAAGTGGTATACATTGAATATCGATCAAAGATGATAAAAGATGGAGTGGATACCATAAAATGTGAATAGCGTGATGCAATGTTGAATAATCATGATGTATATCGGTCCTACAGTACACATCTGGTGACCAGATGACTGCCTCAGTCGAAACCTATAGGGGCCACATATAGACCATGTATTCGTGAACATTGCCGGCAAATACCTTGGCTAATGCTCACCCATCTGGAAGAGACCTTGGACCCGTCCGAAAAAGAACTGAGACTTATCCAGAAATGACCTCGAACTGCTGACATATTACCTCGGCTCGACCCGTAGAGACCTCAGCCACCAATGCACATGTTACCTCATCACATCCCAGCCTTGCCATCATATGTGTCAATGCATAAGTAATAATAGATGCAATGTGTATGATCACAATTATATCACAGTATCAATCTTATATGACCTCAATATATCAATATCATCAGTAACTCAATATCATCAATGCATCAATATCACCACAGTTTAACTATATCAATCATATCACAACATAAGCACTATCTCGCTATTGATATCAAATGATTCCCAAGATCACATAGATTACGAATCCTCAATTAGTTAGTAAGTTAATATATCACTATATAAACAATAATTCAATTTGAAATATCATGATAAAGCCTACAAAGATACAATTATACCCCCCCAAAGTACTCAAATTCATACATATAGGAGCATACAAGGTTTGTTCACAATTAACAAAGGTTAGAAGTCTATTTGCCTTAAATAAAGTCTCATGTCAAGTCAAATCCACCACTTTTCCTCTTCTACGGTATTCCAAATCACCATAATCTATTCAAATATGACATCATAATCACAAAATAAATTTAGTGACATTAAAATTAATTAATTCAGAGAGAGAGAGAGTGAAATGGTCAAAAATTCCATACCAAAAAACGTATCTAGAATATGAAAATTAATGCATGAAAATGTTTCCAAGGTGATAAGGAGTTCAATAGTAAAACCGGTTTCAAAAACAAAGCTAAAATGAGGGAGAAATCAACAATCAAAGTTTGAAAATCAAAGTTCGAGAAATTACCAATTTGCACTATTTAAATCCCAAAATTAGAAGTTAAGATTACTAATTAATCAATGTAAATCAATGAAATAGGTTAGAAAATAGTTATCCAATCAAATTGTCTTGAAAAACTCATAATTTCACTTTAAAATGAAGCTTGGAGAGTTGAAAATGGTGGAAAAGGGTTGAGTCACGTCTTTTAAAAGACAACACTATTCAGGCATTTAATGTACTCCGCAAACGCGGAGCCATATACGCAAACACGGAGACATAAGAGTCTCAACACTTTGCAAATGCGGGCCTCAGCTCCATAAACTCAGAGGTTAAGTGTTTTCACACTCTGCGAATACGGAGGGGTCCATGCGAATGCGGAGAAGGGTGCTAATTTCACCAGAAATATCTATGCACCAGCAATACTCAACCATTCAAAAATAGCAACTAGATCCTCAGAAATTCGTTCAAAACCCCGTAAACACAAATCAAACATAGAACCGTACGATCCAGAATCAATGGAACCATCAGAATTCAAATTCAAAACCCTCGTGGTCCCGAACCCAAGAAATATTATTTAAACTAGTTTCAGACTAAAAAACTCAAAATATCCTCGGAAGCTCTAAAAATTTCAATGAAATCATTTCTAGCATTTTTTCACCACCTGGAATCACTAGAACTAATAAAATTTCGATATGACCTCCCGAGCTTTAAATGCTGACCAAATCAAACCTATGATCCAAAATGAACAAGAATTACAACTTTGAGACTAAAATCTCCATTTTAACTCTTAATATAATTCTGCTTGCATGTTATCCTAGACTAGATTCGGCATTCTGGAGCCGACTGAATCGACAGAATTGGATTCTGAGACACGAAACTCAAAATGACCTCAAAACTCAAAATTTTAAACTTTAGGCCTTTAAAACTCTTTCTTTTGCAAAAATCTAACTTTTTACTAGATTTTCAAAATTTGACTTTTAGACTTATCCAAGAATGATGCAAGACAACTTTCGAGAAGGACAAAATAATAGTTTAGTCGAAAATGTCAGAAATGACATTCGAGATCATTACACATTCTTTTAGGATTAGCTCATGATTCATAAAGACTCGATGTCATCATCATTCCAACTCATAGTATTCATGAAACAAAAATAGAGTTAAAGCATTTAAGAATTATATAGACTTTTTAAGTTCAAATCATACCTATGCATACCCATTTAAGTGCAATATATAAATATAACAAGAATTCATTCTAGGATTCATGTAGAAAAGAAAAATCATCTATTTCAAGTATTTAATTGTCACGACACAAACCGTGGGCCATAACTAGTGCCTGAATGGGGCACCCAAACACAAATGCTAAGCCATATTATAACAAATGTCTTATTTTTACAAAAATTTCGGTAGAGTTTTCTTTGTTTATACATTATCTCAAATTAACCCTGCAGTCAGAAAATCCCAACGGAATATCATATACATACACGTATGGGTTGTGCCCATCTTCTGTCACGACCCTACCTCGTGGACCATGGCTAGTGCCAAACTTGGGCACCCAGACGCAATCTCAAAGACAGATTCCAAACAGATGGCTTATGCCGACACAAATATCAAACTGACTCTCAAATCTGAACAAACATATTACCAATTTTAAGGAACATTTAGCAGTGTTTAATTTATTTTACGGATTGTCCTAACTGACCTGCACATCCGAATATACCAACAGAAATCATACAGAGCCAACAGAATGATCACACACAGCCAAATATGGGTCGAGTTTGTCCGATTTGACCTGCATAATATGTTGGGTATAATTGATAAGCGGCTCTGATACCACTTCTTTCACGACCCAACCTCGTGGGCCGTGACTAGTGCCCAATTTTCCAATAATGCCACATTAGTCCCAAAATTTTGTAATAATTCCAATGCACAAAAATACGGGTTCTAACATTAATTTACAAAAATTGTAATTCATGCAAGCTTTTATAGGAATACATTAGGATTTAAGAAAAACCTTCAAGAAACATTCATGAAAGACTCAATTTGTTCACAATTGCATCAATTCGGGTTATGAGGCACATGAAAAAATATAATCCATGTTCTAGTTAGCCTTACACTTGAATGTTTTGATTTTTGGAATGACTTGGAAGAACTTCTAGGATCCTCTTGAAACCCTAGCCCTTTCTCCCTTGAAGCGTTGCTCTAAGTTGGAGAATGTGTTTTAGCGTGAAAGAGTTGAATATATATGTTTAGGGACTTGTTTAGGTATAAAAATATCAAGTTAAGGCTTTGAAAGGGTGGAAAAAGACTAAAAGAATCCTTCTTAAAAATTCTATCAAAGTCGTCCATGGGTCCATCTACACCCCATAGAAACTTCCACAGTCTATAGAAATCCATCCGTAAGCTTTTGGGCAAATTTTAGGGTCTCTGGATCCATTCCACAAGCCCAAACTATGGCCCTAGAAGCATCTATGACCCGTAGTTGGGTCCATCATGTTGGGGCCTCAAAAGTGGACTTTCAGAAGTTTTTCCACGAGTTAACAGGACGGGCCATCATTCAAACCACGCCCCATAAGTTAGTTCATAGTTACACTCTGCTCTAGCAGTCCACAGTAAAACAATCATAACATTTGATTTTAAACTCCAAATGAGGTGAAATCAGTGGCGTTGGAAAAATAATTCAAAGACCTTTCATTTGGTAGGTCATAGGACATGTAATTCTTTGTGTACTAAATGTTATGGTCGTTTAAAGTTAACCCTTGTATAATCTAATGTGAAAAACTCAATTGATAAGAAGATCTTGAACTCAGCTAAGTACTAGAGGTCCCTTATGACCTTAATCCACTTCACATATGTAAGAATGAGTCTTTATAAACATAGATGTATGTAAGAATAGAGTTGTGGGATGTCACGATGCAAATGCAAAAAGCATGATAAAATAAAACCATCGAGGAATCCAAATAAAGAATTCGAACAGAATTATGATAAGCGTATCGCAAATAAAAATAGTAAATGTGATTAACTTCTAAACTTACCATAAAACAAGGAACAATTTAAAATTTTAAAGTGAATACCTTGATCAAAATTATAAAAATAACCACATCCATTGTTTTTCTAAAATAACAAAACACACAAAGCAAATGAATAGATCTAGATATTTTAAAGCAAACAACTTAATTTTTTTAACCTTTGAACGTGTACAACTCCAAAATTTAAGATCGGGATTTCTCAAAGTCATAGATGTTTTCGTTTTACAATACTCTGTGATTCAATTGAATATACAAACCTTCCTGATTGTTGAGACATGACTATCAAAGTATCAACTTTCAAAGATCAAAATATTATTTTATTTTTTATTATAGAAAAGCGACCACTGGCATATTAGAAATGTTCATTTCAAACAAGGGTAAAATAGTAATTGCAAGTCAAGAATCCTTTCTCCTTGTCATTCTGGATTGTTTGTTGTCTGCTTTTCTCTTCCAAAGGGTTTTAGAATTTCATGTTCATGTTCCTCTTCTTATAATCATACAACTTCATCTTCTTCTCCAAACCCTAATACCAATGATGTATCAAACAAACTATCAATTAAAAGTACCCTCTCGCATCTCGAGTGTAGAGAATTAGAAACATCGTCATCTTTCCATACTGCTCCTTCATAATTTTTATCTCTCATTCATCTGCTCATCCGTCCGTTACAGTTTCAGGTATCATTTTTGGCTCAAACAATCTTCTTTTTCTGTCTTTATTTTCTAAAATCGCTAAATAATTTTCAATTTCATGGTCGATAATTAGAAATTGTGGGTTTAATTTTCTTTAAATAAATAATCTCCATCTGAATCTTCCAATTTTTGTTGAATTTTACTTTTGTCGTACAGAAGCTTTTGATTTTTTTTCTTCGTTTCTGAGATTTGCAGTTTCAGGTTAGTTCTTCATCGATTTTTTTTTTCTTCTCATCTTTTGTTGATCTTCATCAAAATCGTTTTAATTTTTTAGTTGTATAACAATAGCAAAACATATGAAATATCAATGTTCGAAATTTTGACTTCAGCTTGCTTGAAGTGTTATTGTTCTCAAAAATAAGTTAGCTTATTATTTACGACTATTGACAAGTCAACTTCCTATAGAAAGTCAGGTAGAATGCTTATTCTATGCCAAGTTTAAACCTTTAGTTGTCTATTTGTTTCTTATATGCAGGGCTGCGGATATTTTGGATATTTTTCTGATTACATTCCTCCTTTAACTTTTAAAAAATGCATGGTCATGTAAAAAGTTGTTAAAAGAAGCAAGGTTATGTGAAAAAGTTGAAGCTGTTCTACCATCCACAAGATTTTTTTGAAGCTCTCTTATACAATAGTAGATGATCTTACTTTATTTTCTCCAGTAAAAAGTATACAAGGTTTTTTCGTTCTCTTTCATAAATTGGGTTATATTTGAATGATATTCTGCCCATCTAAAATATCCAAGTCCCTCTGGACAATGTTTTATGTAACAGATCAGCTCATTTGAAAATATAGGGTACTGGAAATTCACAGCTCCTGGCAATCTAATTTCTATATTAAACATTCTTTTAATATTCTTTTCGTTGAGTCCTTTCTGAACTTGTTATCTTGCAGTTTATCATCTCCTTGAAAGATAATCTGAATGCTGAGGTGGTACTGGGTACTGTAACAAATATTAAGGAAGCCTGTGCTTGGCTTGGTTACACATA
The DNA here is from genome assembly GCA_000787875.1 of Solanum virginianum. Classification (NCBI taxonomy): domain Eukaryota; kingdom Viridiplantae; phylum Streptophyta; class Magnoliopsida; order Solanales; family Solanaceae; genus Solanum; species Solanum virginianum. The sequence goes on along the minus strand of DF367164.1, from coordinate 1,726 downwards.
TCTTTTCATTAGGATGAAGATGAATCCTTTGGCCTATGGCATTCGATGGGATGAGGTATCTTTTCATGCATCTTGGTCGAACATCATGTTAAACATAAACTTCTGATTTATTTGTGTTGTTATCAGGGCATTGTAATTTATGTTCTTTCCCTTTGCTTCCCTTCCAACTTTCAATAAATTAGAAACTGACAAGGTAGCAATGAACTAATGGATCTGGGTTGCAGGTCGTAAACCAACCAGAAGACACTGGAAGATTCAATTTCATAACACAATTTCCTTATTACAGGGAAGTATTTTGCAAACCAGATCTTAAGGGAAAGAATTTCGAGAAAAATCTTGTGTTTGATATAGCGAAACCTATAGGGGCCACATATAGACCATGTATTCGTGAACATTGCCGGCAAATACCTTGGCTAATGCTCACCCATGTAGTTGCAGTAAATTCCTTCACTCAGAATGTCACTTTATATTTATCTTTTATTCAATACTTTTCATTCTGTTCAATTTTAGGATAAAACGGAAGAATTTCGAGAAAAATCTTGTGTTTGATATAGATATGAGTGCTGGAGACTTTCTAGCTCTCTGCTATCTCCTCAAATTACCAGTAAAAGATATCATTCTCAAGGTAAATTAAGTTCTGTTCCATCTATTTATGCACCCTAAATGTCAATGAGATCCTCGTCAACAAAAAAGATCAGACATCGGTTGTAGTTGCAGTAAATTCCTTCACTCAGAATGTCACTTTATGTTTAGCTTTTATCCAATACTTTTCATTCTGTTCAATTTTAGGATAAAACGGATACATCGTTAGCCATCATGAGAATTGTTTTGCAGGAATTTTGGCTTAGAACTAAATCATTATGAAGTTGGAGTAATGGAAAATAGTATACTTTGAGAGACATAGTTGAGATCCATTTAGAATGTGAAAGAGTCGAGCTTAATTGTTTCCATTTTGTCTTCATAACAAAATGTTAACACTATACTATTTTTGCTACCATTATTTATGCTTCTCTAGGTTAATTGTATCTATCTTTGTCGGAGTATGAAGCAACAATGTTTTGATATATTTCATATTGAGTTTCACATTTTCTGTATAACGATTTCTCGATACTTAGATTATAACTTTTGTTTCATCTGTTTTAGTTAAGCTATGTAGTTGCATACTGATTTTGCATTATGCTTGTACTTATAAACATATACCATGCATCTATTGGTTCAATTTCACCTGGATGGATATATTTATATCTAAGGTCAAAAAGGTTTATCAGTGAATGCTGGTGAACAGATGTTCTTGACATTCCTAATTTTTCCAAGGCTTATATGAATGTTACAAATGTGCTTAATGCTAAACAAATGCTAAGGAGGGGGTATATATACACACTACTCCTAAATCTAGCCGTTGGTGACAGCTGGCTGGTCGCTGGCCTGTCTTGTGACCGTTGGAGACAGCTGGCGCCAGGCAGGAGCCGTTGGGGCGAGATGACCGTTGGGGCTGTCTGCTGCCGTTGGCCTGTCTGTGCGCGCGCACGAAAAGGTATAAATATGGAAACTTCTCTGCCATTTGGATGCAGGAGCCGTTGGGGCGAGATGACCGTTGGGGCTGTCTGCTGCCGTTGGCCTGTCTGTGCGCGCGCACCGTCGGCCTGTCTGCGCGCGCGCGCGCTGGCGCGCGATGCTGCGCACGCGACAAGGCACTCTGGCACGCGGATGCGCGCGGGATGTGTCA
>DF367166.1:20500-38918 GCA_000787875.1 Solanum virginianum | reverse complement strand
ATACAATGCCTTATAAGGTGCCATCTGAATACTGGAGTGGTAGCTGTTATTATAAGCAAATTCAACAAGTGGCAAATAATCATCCCAGCTACCTCTGAAATCAATAACACAAGCCCGTAACATATCTTCTAATGTCTGAATAGTGCGTTCGGCCTGTCCATCAGAATGGGGATAGAATATTGTACTGAGACTCACCTGAGTCCCCAAGTTTATCCAAAAATTTATCTTGAATTAGGCACCTCTGTCAGAGATAATAGATATGAGAACACCATGAAGTTGCATAATCTCCCTGATATAAAGCCTAGCATAATCCTCAGCTGAGTAGGTAGTCCGGACCAGAAGAAAATGGATTGATTTCGTTAATCGATCAATAATAACCCAAATGGAATCATACCTTCGTGAAGTGCGAGGTAAACCTATAGTAAAATCCATATTCATGATCTCCCACTTCCACATCGGTATTTCCATCTCCTGCAATAGCCCACTGGGCTTCTGGTGCTCAATTTTAACCTGCTGACAATTCAGACACTGAGCGACGAACTCTGCTATGTCTTTTTTCATACCATCCTACCAATATAGACACCTGAGATCATGGTACATCCTCATCGACCCTGGGTGAATAGAATAACGGGCATAATATGCCTCACCCGTAACCTGTCGCCCCAAACCCACAACATCAAGTACAGACAACTGGCCTCTGAATAATAATATTCCATCGGAGGAAAGTTCAAATGAGGTTATTTCCTTTTTAACGGCTGTGTATTTGTAGTGAGCCAGAATAGCATACTCATACTGACGCCGCTTAATCTCTTCTGTAATGAAGCATTTAGCCAGACCTCAAACAAAAACACCAACATCTCCAGAATCAGCCAAACGAACTCCAAGACTAGCCAGCTGATGAATATCGCAGACCATCTCTCTCATCTCTGAAGGCGTGTCGGCTAAACTACCCATGGACTTGTGGCTAAGTGCATCTGCCATAATGTTAACTTTCCCAGGATAGTAAAGAATATCAACATCATAATCTTCTAACCACCTCCGTTGTTGTTAGTTCAGCTCCTTCAGCTTAAAGATGTACTGGAGGCTCTTATGATCGGTATAAATATCATATCTTCAAGGTATGAATCACCGCAGTTAGCTCCAACTCGTGAATAGGATAATTCTTTTCATGTTTCCTATGCTGTCGGGAAGCATAAGCTATCACCCTGTCGTGCTGCATCAATACACACCCCAAACCAACACCAGAGGCATCACAATAGATCACATACCCATCTGGACCCTCGGGAAGAGTTAGGACTGGAGTCATAGTCAACTTCTCCTTCAGCAACTAGAAGCTACACTCACAAGTATCAGACTACTGGAACGCATTTAGTAACTTTAGCATATAATTTCTGGTGCCAAAGTGTGCCAAGCACCATCCTCAGATGATCTACGTACTCCTCTACTGACCGAGAATAGACCAGAATGTCATCAATAAATATAATCACGAACATATCCAAGAATGGTCTGAATACTCGATTCATAAAATCCATGAATACTGCTAGAGCATTCGTTAGCCCAAAAGACATAACTCTAAATTCATAATGCCTATATCGGGTCCTGAATGCTATCTTGGGAATATCCTTCTCTCATACACGTACCTGGTGGTAACTCGACTGAAGGTCTATCTTCAAGAAACATTTAGCTCCCTGCAACTGGTCAAACAAATTGTCAATCTTGGGGAAGGGTATTTATTCTTTATCGTTACCTTATTCAGCTATCGATAATCAATGCACATTCGTAGCGACCTATCTTTCTTCCTAATAAATAATATCGGAGCTCCCCAGGGTGACATACTAGGCCGAATAAAACCCTTCTCCAATAGATCTCTCAGTTGCTCTTTCAATTCCTTTAATTTTTTCGGTGCCATTTTGTACGGAGGATAGAAATAAGTTGAGCGTCTGGCAGCAGATCTATAGCAAACTCTATCTCCCGCTTGGGAGGAAGGCCTGAAAACTCATGTGGAAATACATCTGGGAATTCATTAACAACCAGGATTGACTGCAAAGTCAGTGCCTCTGCCTCTAAATCATGTACACGGACCAGATGATAAAGATACCCTTTTCTGATCATTTTTCTTGCCTTGAGGTATGAAATAAACTTACCCTTTGGCAATGCGGTATTACCTGCCTACTCAATAAGTAGTTCCTCGGGAAACTAGAAATAGACTATCTTCTTTTGACAATCAACATTACCATAACAAGAAGCTAGCCAATCCATACCCATAATCACATCGAACTCAGTCATATCTAACTCTACCAGATCGGCCTTAGTGCAGCGGCCACAAAATAATACTGAATTAGAACCAGGATCAATTAGTGCATACACATCTTGAGAGAAAACCAGTAATATACCTGTAATGACATTTGGCAACGCCTCCTGGTCCTGCCAGCTAGCCAATGCATAAGTGCGGTTCAAAGGACCGCAACTCAGGAACTCCACCACGACCCCTGCCTCAGCCTGTTGATGCTAACATACCTCATCTTGCAGGGCTCATGGCTACCAAGAGTGAAGATGAACCACCGGCTGACCCAATAGACTGAGCTGAACTGCCTGTACCACCTCTAACCGGACAGTCTCTCATCTGGTGGCCCTGACAGCCACACATAAAGCAAGCACCAGTGGCACAAAAGCACTCCTAGGGGTGTTGTCTTCCATAGTAAGAACACAGAGGTTTTGGTGGTCTCGTCTAACTGCTGGAGCCTCTGTCCAACTGTGATCCTGAAACCCTGGAACTCGAGCCTGCCCCTGAATAACCTGCGCCCTCTGATCTCCTACTGGTGAACTGAGGGGGTGTACCCCGCACTGACTGGGGAGGATATCTACTCTGCTATTGCAGAGGCTGCCTGTCTCGAAAATCCCCTGAATATCCAGATGATCTGGCCCTCTTGGGTTGGCCCCTATCATCTACCCCATCAGGTTGGCGCCCCCTACGTCGGTCCTCCATGCCCAGGGCATCGGCCTGAATACGGGGGATATATATACCAGTCTAGGCTGCCAACACCAAGCAACTATCAACATAATACTAGTCCAGCCCCACTATATACCGATGCATCCGGTCAGCCATGCTAGCAACATGTGTAGGCGCATATCTAGCTAGTGAATCAAACTCCAAGTTGTACTCCCTGACTGGCTTGCCCCGCTACTTTAACAGCAGGAATCTATCTACTCGGGCTCACCTCACCTCCGGAGGCAGAAAAATGGACCAGAAAAGCCTCAGTAAATTCGCCCCAAATGGCTAGAGGGGTACCCTCACCTCTGGACAGCATCCACGACTCATACCAATTAGTTGCTACGTCGTGCAGTCGTTAGGATACCAGCTCAACAGACTTTGTCTCAGATGCACCAATCAATCGTAGTGTCCCCTACATCTGTCTGACAAACTCTTGAGGGTCCTCTGCCGGCCTGGACCCGAAGAACTCTGGTGGGTTGCATGTCAGGAAATCACGAGCCGTCGAACTGTCACGGCGGCCTACCTGATCACCACATACGTCCTGTCAATAGGCCTGCCCTGCTACTAGTCAGGTCAAAAGCTGGACCGCCTCTCACATATCCCCAATCTCTGCACCAAGCTGAGGGGCTGGAGGCTCTGGTACTCGAACCTCGGGAGCTGGTGGTGTAGCTAAACTAGATGTTGGGGATGCAATATCGGGCTCACTCTGGGCACGAGCCTTAGTAGTTACCCGAGCTCGACTGGTCCCACCTACCGCTGCAGACTTGCCCTTCTGGGCAGCTGGGGTTTTCCTCGGAGGCATCGCTAAAAACAAAACATAGGGTTTCCAAAAGTGAGAAAATAGATGGTTAATTGCTCCAACAACACTTTCACGCTACTTCGGGACCTCAATATAGTAGGTTTGTATCAACAAATAATTTTTGAAAAGGCTAGCAAAGATTTTCAATTTCTTCCTCTCTTGGCCGAGACCTTGATCTATCACACGATCTAAGATCAGAAAGAAAGAGATAACATCCTAAATGTCCTATAGCATCTTCTTATAGATGTGGTGCACAACACATCGATAAACAAGACTGTACTAGACATGGTCTATGGATATTTTGAGGACGAACTGCTCTGATACCACTTCTGTCATGACCCAACCCAGTGGGCGGTGACTAGTACCTGAATTGGGCACCTAAATACCATCGCAAAACCGAGTTACAAACAGATGAGTTATATTTTTAAAAAAATTTGGCAGAGTTTCCTTTGATTTATAGACTATCTCAAAATAACCCTACACATCAGAAGAAACCAACAGAGACCATACAGAGTCAAAAAAACAACATATATACATATACGGATGGACAAGGCCTCTATGGCGCATAAAGCCGTCCAACATACACATCATGCAAGTCTCATCAAACAGACTAGGCATAACCCACATCTATATGTCCACAAACCTCTAAGCATACTAACAGAATCATAAGATGGGACAGAGCCCCACCATACCCTCGAATAAATATATACAAAGAAATGAATAAAGGTATATACCAAAAGTAGGCTACGAAACAGGAGGGCCACTCCAAACAGCAGAAGGGTGTCCTAGGCTGGCGGATCGCCAAACTTGCATATCGGTACCTGCAGGCATGAAACACAGCCCCTAAAGAAGGGGGTCAATACGGAATACGTACTGAGCATGCAAAGCAGAAGGTACAAAATATAAATCTGAGTAGCACTCGAAACAAAAGTATGGAAGGCAAATACATGTTCAAAAATATTAAACTATTTACTCTCAAAATGCAAATCATGCATAGGATACAGGAAATATGGTCGCCCGCCCGTCAATGGCACCATAACGTAGCATAATACCAGAAAGTCTCAAATCTCTGGATCCCCGTCATATTTCACAACACAGAAATAGCATAAGTAAGCCAACCATTACGTATCGCCGTCCCTGTACTCACCCAAACACAGTAGAAAACCTAAGTGAGCTAGGCGTTACGTATCGCTATCCCTACACTCACCCAAACATAGCATAACATCGGAGTATATCATAATGCGCACGACAACCAACCAGCCCGAGAATTGGCGAACGATATCATAGTAGGCAGGACCGAAGTAGTGAGTATTCATATGCATAAAATCCTTATCATAAAACCAAAAGATAAGCAAAGTAGCCATATTTGAAATCGGAAGAAAAATTATTACATATTCTTTCAAAAGTTATCAAAATTACATAAAGGACGTCGTTTGACCCACGGAGAACATACGGAGAACATACTCATCCTAGATCATACAAACTCCTACGAGGAATTTCAAAGAAATCCGAGCCTTTCTGTAAAAGTTATAGACGTTTGTAGTTTTAAAATAGTTAAAGAATAACTTCTTTCAAAACTAATCAAATTCCACTTACCCTTTGCAACTTATGAATTCCAAAAACATAAGAATCAATGTTATGACATATTAACAGAAGAATACCAAGAAACAAATACGGATCATAAATATGCTCAGATTACGAGAATAGAGTTTTCTCGAGGCTCGTATCATAGCCTCTTTTTAACTAAGGCATGCCGAAAAGGAAGGTTGTTCTACATACCTCAAATGCTCTCCAATATAATCCAATGCAAGCTAAATCCAGGATATTCTTGGACTGCCCAAGGTCTATAACAAGCCACAAAATGCCAAACAATTAGCTAAAGACTTTTGGGGCATTAAATTCTAATTTTGCCCTTAATTCTACAAAAATTTGGGCAGCATTTCCCCTAAAAATAGGTCACCCTGAGAATTCAACTCGGCCCCGTCAAGCAACAACAACAACAACAAAAATGTAGCAACATCAATAATCAATTCGAAAGGTAACATAACAACAATAACTCTCTTTACCATCATTTAACAATATTCATAAATCTGGCTAGCACACTACTTACATATATGGATGATTTTCAATCATTCCTCCACCCTAAAATGATTATAATATGCTAACTAGGCATCAATTCATAGTTCCAACACAACACAACACATACATACTTCACACGGCCCAACCACTATCACACACAACTCACTTCCAATATTCCATATTTCATGCTTTTCCTCCATTTTAACATACTAGAACATACTTACAACCTTTATAACACATAAAACAAGATCAAATCTCACTTTTCCACTTTAACTCCACAAATGGACTAGGGTTTCCAAAAGTGAGAAAATAGATGGTTAATTGCTCCAACAACACTTTCACGCTACTTCGGGACCTCAATATAGTAGGTTTGTATCAACAAATAATTTTTGAAAAGGCTAGCAAAGATTTTCAATTTCTTCCTCTCTTGGCCGAGACCTTGATGAAGGTTTTCTAACTTTGTAGCTTTGCTTCTCTTATTTTTTTCTAAGTGTTAATGATAAGAGAACTAAAGAGATCATCTCATATATATAGAGCAAGTCTTGGCCAATAGTACATGGCCCACACCATACTTGTTCCAATTAAAATTCAACACAAATTTATGTGGGCACCACCTAATTAATTCATAATCTCAAACTTTCAAAAATTCCACTTTTGGTCCCAAACTTTTTCTAGTTGTTCTAATGAAGGATATACAGTCTCTAACACGTATCTTGTGAACTGGGTTGAATTTGGCTTGACGGGTTAGAGGTCTTGGAGCAGTTTAACTACATACATATCACGCTTCTATTAAGTGTAGAACCCATAAGGTGTAATATGACGGTTAAGGATAGATGATCTATTTGGTCAACTACAATGGTTTAGTTACTTCTCTAAAATTGATCTTCGCTTCAGATTTTTACCCCGAGTAAGGATGAGGGTAGGTGATATTGTCACAACCCAAGCCTAGGGCGTAGACATGACACAATGCATGGCGAACCCAAATGGATCCCAAGCAAGTCTCTTATCATATCATTACACATCCTTGGTTGTGGAAGCAATAAAATATCAATAAAGATTGTAAATAGGGATAGTTGGGCTAAGGGACATCTTTCATAGCATATAACATCGTAGAGTCAAGAGAGTCAAAGCTCATAGCATCAATACATATCTTGTCCAATAATACCTCTAAACATAGAACTTAGCGGGGGCCAAGACAAGCAATCGAACTCACCCTCATAGTAATAACATTAGATAATCTAAATATACAAGATATAATCTAAAAATAAACATGAGAGAAGATAGATATTTTTCCCAGACATGAGGACTCACAAAAAGCTAACTTGAACAATCTGTTTAGCTATGTGGAGGAGAATCAATAGGGGCTCCAATTCCTATATGGTGATATTATGTAGGCATAGAGTATGCGTTAGTATGTTTGAAGGTACTAATTATGTCGGATGCAATGCAACAAGAGATAGGCAACATAATTGAAATACATAATCATAGTAAGAGATAGTATATTAGCAACATGGCATGCATGAATAATGCTTGGAGTAAAACTTATTTGAAAAATAACCATACTTCCATAGCTTGTTTAACTCAATAAGGTGATATTCTTAGATCATCCAAATACTTAGTACTAGAGGGTGAGGGATATAGCATGAGTCATAATCCCTTCTAGTAGGTAATGGGTAGTACATGAGATAATGAATAGCGTATGAGGGTAAAAGGTAGCATAGGTCATAACCCCTACATGTGTACATAAGATAATACATAAACTCACATCGCATATGAGGGTGAGGTGTACCACATAGTTTATAACCCCTTCATATGAGCATATTGCATAACCACAAATCATGCACGTGGGTAAAGAGTACAACATAGTTCATAACCTCTTCATGTATATACGAGTAAGTGAGTAGCATTGATTCGTACATGAGGGTAAGGTGTATAACATTGTTCATAACCCCTTCATGTAGATATGAGTAAGTGAGTAGCATTGATTCGTACATGAGGGTAAGGTGTATAACATAGTTCATAACCCCTACATGTAGAAATTAGCCTTGTACTAGAGGGTAAAGCATACAACATAGTTCATAACTCCTTTTAGTAGGCTTCATAATTCACAAGAGCATAAACCTTGACATAAGGACTCAATAACTCCTCAACCATTCCCAATAACACCACGATCATAAGAGTCCAACACTTCACTTGCAATCCCATAGGTGCTTTACATAATTTAAACAAACATATATAAATTTCTTTCATTACCATAAGCCACTTAACTCATAAACCATGCAATAGATCATCAATAACTCAAGAACCCTAATCTGGATATTTTATCAAACACTTGGCGAGTATGTAGTGCTAGTGTAAAACTTTGCAATTCAAGAGTGAAATTATGTTAGAAAAATCAATGTAGAACCACCAATAGATACTTGGTAACACCCTTGAGCAATATACATCAACACCCTTTTTCAAATCTCACTATAGATCTTAGATTCATAGTGCACTTGGTAACGCCCTTGAGCAATATACAACAAAACCCTTCATCAAATCTCACATTAGATCTTGGATTTATAGCTTCAAACATGCTAAAATAGTCATAATTTCATGAAACCCCAACATAGTGTGCAGTGAAATTCATAATAGATAAGACCCACGAGTAAATCAACATCAAATAATGTAATTTTAGGTAAAAGAGAGCTTGAGTATCATGGGTGAGAGGAACCCATGAAAGAAACCAACATACTTTGACTTAGGAGAATCCTTCAATAAGATAGGAGATGGAGACTTGAAGCATGAACGAGAACTTTAAGATCCGAATGAGTCTTGAGACTTGAAATTTGGAGATAAAATATTGTCTAAATATTTGAGAGAGTATTTGGGAATGTCTTGGATAATATGAGGGTGAAATAAAGCTAAATATGGCTATTTGTACGCATGGGAAGGCTTAGGCCCAAGACCTAAAAGTCTTGGACCGAACATGAAAACTAGCACCAAAATAACACATAGGTGCGATGCGCCACAAACGCGCACCACACACTGGAAATTAACACTTTAAAATTTTGGATTTTGCTAGAGTTGCTCCAAAATTGAGGTTAGACCCATTTTCCACTCAATATTTCCCCTGAACAAGAATATGAAGTTAAATTTTTGATATCACACGGATTTTGAGATATATAAAAATTATGATTCTGGACACTTCTGAGGCACATTTTTGAGCACTTTTGGGGTTGTTTCAGATATCCCTAAATGCCCTTTCGGGCTAGGAGTGAGCAATCTGAGTCATAGTGGGGTTGGTTGGTTGACTAATGCATCAGCTATGTTTATAGGTTACATGAATAAGGTCTTAAAACAACCCTATCTTGACATATTTGTGGTGGCCTTTAGTGATGAAGCCTCGATTTATTTAGATCTTGTGAATCATTTTGTGGTAGAGTTGCAATTTTTGGGAGATGAGTGGTTGTTTTCTAAATATGTTAGGTGTGAAATGAGGGTAACACAAAGATGGTTAGAACTCCTCAAGTATTATGATATGAGTGGGCATTACCACCCGAGTAGGGCTAATGTTATGGCCGGTGCTTTGAGTAGGGTGTCCATGGGTAGCCTAGTTCATATTGATGGTGGTAGCAAAGAGGTGACTAGGGAGGTCCACCGATGGACTATGGTGGTATTGTGGTTGATGGTGGTTCAAAAATCTTCTTTGGTTGATGAGGTAGAAGCAGAGTAAGATCTTGATCCCTCTTTATGAGAATTAAAGGCTTTGGTGAGCATTGGCAAGGTGAAGTTTGCTCCCAAGGGGGAGATGGTGCCCTCAGGTATCAATATAGGTTGTATATGCCTAGTGTGGATGACTTGAGAAAGAGGGTTCTTGATAAGACTAATAATAGTTATCGTTCTAGCATTGGTATGACTCCTTTTGGGGCCCTCTACGATAAGTATTGTAGATCACCGGTTGGGTGGTTTGAAGTGAAAGAAATGGCTTTATTGGGTCCATACCTGGTTATGGAGGCTATAGAGAAGGTAAGGTTGGTTAGGAAAAGGTTAAAAACAGTCCAAAGTCGTCAACAGTCCTATATCGATGTAAGGAGAAGGGATCTTGAATTTAAAATTGGCAACTTGGTCTATTTGCAGGTTCACCCATGAAGAGTGTGATCCGGTTTGGCAAGAGAGGGAATTGAGTTTATGGTTTATAGGTTTATATAGCATGTTGTGGAGGATTCGTAAGGTTGCACATGAATTGAAGTTGCCTATAAATAGGGATATGGTTTGTCTAGTTCTTCATGCATCTAGGTTGAGGAGATGTGTTGGTGACTCAACTGCTATAGAACTCCTTGGAGTTGTGGGTGTTGTGGAGGATAAGTTGACTTAGGAGAAGATCCCGATGGAGATATTGGATGGATGTATGGGAAGAGTTGATTAATTAGAATGTGGTGTTCGTCAAGGCCTTTTAGAAGAATCATCAAGTCAAAAGTGTCTCTCGGGGAGCTGGAGCGGGCATAGAAAAGCAATATCCATACCTCTTTATTCTATTCGTGCTAATGATAACACGTCAACTCCTTTCATGATTTCAAGACCTATGTTTCAGCCCCTATGTCATTTGCATACATTCATGTTTAAATTAACAAGTTCATGATGATTTTACACTTATGTTAAAAAAATTTAAATAATGTTTAAGTGCATTATTGCATCCTTAGGTAGTCTAAAATTATTATGTTTACTTCTCTCACATACCTTTCATTGACATTCGGGGATGAATATTCCCAAGAGGGAGATATTTAAATGGCACCAAAAAGTGCCCAAAAATGTGTCTCGAAAGTGTCTAGAATCATAATTTCTATATGTCTCAAAATTCGTGCATGATATCAAAAATTTGACTTCGCATTCTTGTTTAGGGGGTAAAATTGAGTGGAAAATGGGTCTAACCTCAATTTTAAAGTAACCGTATCAAAATCCAAAAATCACAAAAATGTGATTTCCACTGAGCATTCATGTCCTTGGCGCGTCGTGCCACAATGTTAAAAATGTGCCAATTTTCCACTTTGGTCTAAGGCTTTTGGGTCTTTGGCCTAAGCCTTCTCATACATGAAAATACCTATACTTAGCCATATTTCACCTTCATATCATTCAAGACATTCCCCAATACTCTCTCAAACCCTTAGACTAATATTTCTCTTAAAAATTCAAGTGTCCGAACCTCTTCCGGATCTTAAGGAATTTATCCATATTCTTGCATGATTTCACTCTTTAATTGCATGGTTTTACACTAGCATTGTACATTCACCAAGTGTTTGATAAAATGTTCGGTTATGATTTCTTGAGGAATTGAAGGTCCAATGCATGTCTGATGAGATAAATGACTTTATGATGACAAAAGAGATGTATGTATATGATATTCTCCTATATGGTGTTGGAAATTGACCATGCCCTACTCGGGGGGTTGCGAGCACGGGTAACCATGTCGAGGGGTTTGTACCTTAATAACCGGGTTGAGGGATTTGTACCTCAATCACCATGGGTGGTAGGGTACGATGATCCACCAACCAATCAAGGGGTTTGTACTTTGGTAACTGGATGGAGGAGATTATACCTCAATCACCATGGGTGGTAGGGTACGATGATCCACCAACCAATCAAGGGGTTTGTACTTTGGTAACTGGATGGAGGAGTTTATACCTCAATCACCATGAATGGTAGGGTGCGACGATCCACCAACTAATCAAGTGGTTTGTACCTTGGTAACCGAGTTAATGGGTTTGTACCTCAATCACCATGGGTGGTAGCGTGCGATGATCCACAACCAATCAAGGGGTTTATACCTTGATAATCGGGTTGAGGGATTTGTACCTCAATCACCATGGGTGGTAGCGTGCGATGATCCACAACCAATCAAGGGGTTTATACCTTGATAATCGGGTTGAGGGATTTGTACCTCAATCACCATAGGTGGTAGGTTGCGATGATCGACCAACCAATCAAGGGGTTTGTACCTTAATAAACTATGAACACCATAATGATGGTCTCATCTTGCACATTTATAAAGTTCTATGTAAGCATGATTTACTTCAAGCATCTTTCATGCATGCTATATTGTTATATGATACTCATTACCTATGCTTATACATTTTGATTATGTTGCTTATCTCTTATTGCATTGCATCCTACATACTTAGTACATTCAAATGTACTAACGCATACTCTATGCCTATATGATGTTAATTGTCACACAGTAGGAACCAGATCCCCACTTGAGCATCTTCCTTCACGTGGCTAGTACGAATTCTCTCAAGCTAGTTCATGAGTCCTCTATTCTGGGGGACAATATCTACGGTCTCATGCTATGTACCAAGACTGTCTTTCTTTATGTATGTATTGACTATGAGGGTGAACCTGGTTGCTTGTCTTGACCCCCACTTTTATCTATGTAGTAGAGGTGTTGTTGGACGTGTTATGTATTGAGCCTTGACTCTCTTGTTTAGATGCTTATGTTATGAAAGTATTCCTTTAGCCCTTTTTTCTTTATTTCTACTCTTTTTATGTAGTTTAATTGCTTTTCGACCAATGATGTGTAATGATATGTTAAGAGGCTTATTTGGTATCCCTTCAGGGTTCCCATTCGTTGTGTCACGTGTAGCCCCTAGGCTTGGGTCGTGACAAAAGTATGATAAGTTGTGAAGCGATTATGTTGAGGCATGTCTTATAATGCGAAATGAGCTTTTAAGTTGAATTATAACTTGTTTCATATTTTCATGTTTAAAAAGAAGCTTTTTCTTTATGATTGAGCTATAGAAACTTTATCACTTAATTATATATCTAAACTTCAAACTGTTTATAGATTTTTCTTGTACTCGCTCTCATGCATCTGTACTATGGAGACTTGTTGTGATGAAATTCCTTTTATTGTAAAGAAAATATAACACTTTTAGAAAACCCTTGACCACGTATGAATGGGTAGGTAATGGATATATTGGGGTTATGTGTAAGGCATATGGTCTACGAGAACCCTAAGTCTCCTTAGTCTAAGGAGCCAGCAGTTGATAGGAGTGTATACCATAGGTTGTGCAATTGTCTAGATTTCACCAGCATCATTCATGCATCGCATTGCATACATTGTATATATTGTACTGCATGATATTACCTTACTTGTTATTTATGAAACTATGTGTTTACTTTGTTTACATGGTTCTATACAAATTAACGACACCATTGTCAGACTGGATTTCTTTGTATGCAATTGAAGCATCCCTAGTTTATTACATAGTTTACTTAATTCCTAATACCCGATCGATCAAACCTACTAAATATATATTATTTCTACTCAGCCCTACTTTTTTCCCTTAAAGATTCTAGTCAGAATTTCCCCCGATGTAGTTTATTAATCTGTAGTTGGCCCTTTTTAGATCTTGCGGTGAGACTCAAGGCTCCAAGTTCCTATTTGGATGCTAGCCTTAGTTTAGTAGCCTTTATTTACTTATTAGAGACTAAGTTGTACCTATTAAATCCAGTATTATGTTAGATGATCTTTAAAATTCACGACACGGATATGGATTATATTTTGTTGCTTTGGTTACTTATCTATTTACCTGACTAGTTACTTTCTTTGAGTTTACTTTTATTTTTTAGTCAGATCTTTCGTGTCTCTTACTCATGACCCTATATTTGGATTGTGAAACCTATATCTTGGACGTGACTAGCATTCTACAATTATTGTTGGTCCCAAGTGAACCCTTGGCTTTGGTGACTATGGAATGGAAGGCTAAACATATATATAGAAGCTTTCTAAAGTAAACCTTTAAAACATTTTAGTAAATATCATTCAAAAGCTAAAAGTATCTCTTAATATAAATAGTAATAATACTTAAAACACTAAAAAAAATAGACTAAACTAAGTCACTAACTTTGACTTTCTATGAAGCCTCTACTGTTAGAACTCGTATTTTGGTATATTGGAACCATTACGAAATTTGGGACTAATGTGGTATTCTAGGAAAATTTAGGATTAAAGTGATATTTGTGGAAAGTTGGGGACTCAAGTAGAATTTTCTAAATTTGGGTTGTTAGAATTCGTATGTTTTTAACTTTATCTTGGCATGTCCTTAATTGGCTCTAGTAGGAAAAGTTCAGGGACCAAAGTGTAATCTCTAAAACTTAGAGTCTTAAAGAGCATTGTGTGGTGCCCCACCTCAATTATATTATGTTCCTATTGGACCATGTGTGTGTGAGGTGGGGTCAAGAGAATTAAGATATATACATGTTATCTCTTTACTTCTTCAAAAAGAAGATCAAGCTCCCAATGCTTAGAAATTTCAAGCTAAGAAATATACTCCCAGCTGTAGCACCCTCTCGGGTTGCTACAGTACTTCTTCAATAATTCACAAATTTTGATTTTACAATTATTTTGACACTACAAGCTTGGTATATTGAGCCCCCTAAGTGGCGTGGAGGTGCTGGTTGGTCAAGAAAACACCTTGTTCTACAACTTTGGCAATTTGGATCCATTAAAGGGGTTTACAAGGTATGGTGGTTTTTGGTCTTGTTTCTTGTAAGATAAAGACTGTATGTATGTTGGTGTATGTCAAATTGAAAGAAAATCTTGAAAAGATTGCATGTTAAAGTAAATTGTGAATATGGAGGTTAGGGTCAACAATTGGGATATGTATGTAAGTAGCGTTATATTGTTTTAAAACCATGAATTTGTGTTTGAATAAAATAAAAATGATCCTTATGGGGTGAGAGAAGTATTAGAAATTGGTTATATATATACTTGAAGCTTGGTCAAAAATTTGAGTCTTCTATATAGTTAAATGTTATATTGTTGCATTGAAAGTAGGCGTTTGACATTTAGTTGATGTAATATGGTTTTTTCAGCCTAAAGGAGTGCTTGAAATTGATATACATGTAGGTATAGCACAGTTTCCTATTTTTATAGTTGTGGCGAAATGAGGTTCTGCGATGAATATGTTGTAATAATGGTATTGGAAGCACTTGTTGATGTTGTTGTTATTGTTGTTGTTGTTATTGTTGTGTTGATTAAGTGGTGCCGAGATGGATTCTCGGGTTGGTCTATTTTATGGAAAAGTGCTGTCAAAATTTTTATAGAATTAGGGGCAAATTTGGGATTTAAGGCCCAAAAAGGCTTTTAGCTAACCATTGGCGTTATGGTGATTTGTTGTAGACGTTGGACATTCGGAAGGATAAGTTAGATTGGGTTGACGCTGGGATTGATTTGAGGAAGGAATTGAGGTATGTACAGCATTTTATTTTTTGGCATGGCTTAGTTAAGAGTAGATAATAAAATAAGTCTCGAAAGATCCCCATCTGCTCGCAATTCAAGCCTAAGTATGTTTTATGTTCATTTGTTGCTGTCCTTGTGTACTACTGATGCCAGAGTTACCTAGAGGCTAGAAAATGAGATTTGTGAAAACTGGTGTTGACCATAAAAATTAAATGTTTGCTTTCAATTTGTTCAGTGATTCTTTTGTTTTCTGTGATAAATGAATAGTATTTGGGCAATTTTAAGAAGATTTCCTTTACCATGTCCTATCCTCCATTATGTGATTTAATACCACCTTAATTAACATATCAGTTTCTGGAGTATATCCTCAACTAAAAATGTTAGTGTATGGATTTTATAATGATAATATGAAGCTGATAGATGAAGTCCGTGAAGGCAATGCTAGAGTGTTAAGTCATCGGTGGTATTCATGATTAGTTACCCTTTGTTTTAAAAACTGAGACTTTAAGGTGACTACTTATAATTTCTGTACTTGCGAGCTATGGCATGAAGAAAGAGTTTCTGTAGATTCCCATGTTGCCTTCATTCAATTTATTTTGAACAATCCTTGAATATATTACTAACTTCTGCATCAATGTTTCTGTAGATTCCCATGTTGCTTTCATTCAATTTATTTTGAACAATTCTTGAATATATTACTAACTTCTGCATCAACTTTGTACATTAGTTCCTTTAAATGGTTTCCATAATTCGTATAGAAAAACAAGTCCATGTTTTAGCCTATGCATCTATTACCTGTACCAAATTGCAGCTTTAATGTCATTCATTTGATTTTTGGTTTGAAATTTGTGAAATATGTTTAATAGTGGCATATTGGACATGGAGGATACATTGACCCCAATTAGCTTAGAATTGGGGCATAATAGGTCGTTGAGTTTGAATATGGATATAAAAGACCTATGTTCGTTTCGCGACATTTTTATATTTGATATTTAACACGAATTTAGAAGTTAGTTATTCATTTTTGTTCATAAGTTATTCACCTTTTGTTTATATCGATTGGGCTGAAGTTGTGACAATATAAAAAGGTAATTTGAATTAGTGATAAAAATTTATACATAAATGTCTCATAGTATCAGCCAAGGGATTGATTAGCCGTAGATCCAATCATTATGACACTATCAATATATATATAAATTAAATGCTTTCAAGAAGCTAACTATGTGCTTGGAAACCTTATGAATTCATTTCTGACAGACATTATCTTTTGTAAATAAGAAGAGTCACTGTGCGGATATGTTACATATTTATATGTTTTGATGTTGACATTATATCTGGCCGCGACTCATGATTCGAGCAGTCCAAACATATCCTTAGTGGACGTGACTCGTGGTCCGAGCAGTCCAAGCATATCCTTAGTGGACGTGACTCGTGGTTCGAGCAGTACAAGCATATCCTTAGTGGACATGACTCGTAGTCTGAGCAGTCCAAGACATATCCTCAGTAGGTGTGACTCGTGGTCTGAGCATCCCAAGATATTTTCGTAGTGGACGTGACTCGTGATCCAAGCAATCCAGGACACATTCTTGGTGGATGAGACTCGATACACCGAGTGGTCCAACTTTCGCACTGTGTCATTTTTGTATTAGGATTTGTGAGCATAGGGACGCCTAGCTCACTTATCCTAGGTTTGAAATGTGACGAAGATTTCGGAGGTTTGAACGTTCTGGTAAGATGTTGTGGTATGGCGTGAGTTGGGGGTCGCCGTCGTTTCTATACGTTATGCATAAATTTGGTATTCTAAAAAGAAATATTTTGATGTTTGTATATGCGTTTGATTCCCATACTTTCGTTTTGAATTATTATCCCGGTTTACATTTTGGGAAGTAAGCATTTTAATATTTCAGTTATGTTTTAAATTACTATGATTTTGTTTCAGTTACTACCCTGACTTTCATTCTATATATTCTGCTTTACATATTCGATACGTATTTCGTACTGGCCCCCCTTTGCTTCAGGGGATACGTTTCATGCCCGCAGGTACCGATGTACAGAGTAGCAAGCCACCAGCTTAGGATCTCTGACTACCATTTGAAGTGCTCTTTTTGTTTCGGAGCAAATACTTGGTATATACATGAATTTATCTATTTTGGTATTTATGTACATTTGAGGGTATGACGGGGCCCTGTCCCGTCTTCTGATTCTGTTAGTATAATTAGAGGTCTGTGGACGCCTATGCGTATAGGATAAGTCAGTTTGTATGTCTATGTGTGTATCTTGTGTGTGTTGGGCGGTTTAACCGCAGTGGTGACCTTGTCGACTCACTTGTATATATGTATATATATTGTATACTTGGATTTTTCTGTATGTAGGGTTAGGGTAGTTGATAAAATAGAGGAAACTCTGCCAAAATTTCTATAAAAAAATAATGCACTCGTTATGCATATATCCAGTTTTGTGGTTGGTTTCGGGTGCCCCAGTCGGTGCTAGTCACGGCCCATAGATTGGGTCGTGACAGAAGTGGTATCAGAGCAGTTCATCCTTGGAGTGTCCACAGACCGTGTCTAGTAAAGTCATATTTATTGGTGTGTCATGCAGCACATCTATAAATGGGAGGCAACGGGGCATTTAGGATGTTACTCTTCCTTATGATCTTAGACCGTGCGTTAGAGCGGTGTTAGTAGGATGTCCCCCTTTCTAATAACCTTATTTTGGATTCAGAATGCTTCCGAGAAAGACGCTACTTGCCCAGAGGGGCAGACCTGCAGCTGTAGGTGGAGCCCGATAAGGTTGGGGAACTATTAGGGCTCGTGATCAGATGAAGCCAAATAGGGTACCCACGGCAGCCAGATTGGCTACCTCGACAGCTCCTAAGGTCCGAGTGACAGAACCTTCAGCCTCCTAGCATGGTGCAGAGATTGGAGAGCTACGGGAGGCAGTATAGTTACTGACTCAGATTGTGGCAGGCCAGGCTCACAAGCAGGGGGAAGGCAGCAGTCAGGCAGCTCACCGCAACAGTTCACTAGCTCGTGATTTTCTAGCATGCGGGCCACCAGAGTTTTTTAGGTCCAAACCCACTGAGGACCCTCATGAGTTCGTGCGTCAGATGCAGTGGACCTTGCGGATCATTGGCGTATTTGAGACTGAATCAGTAGAGCTAGCCTCATACCGACTTTATAATGTGGCGGCCAACTGGTATGAGTCTTAGATATTGTCTAGAGGCGAGGGTGCCTCGCCAGCCATTTGCAATGAATTCACCGGGGCATTTTTGGCTCACTTCCTACCCCAGAAATTAGATGTACCAGGGAGGACTTATTTTTGACGTTGA
>DF367167.1:0-20433 GCA_000787875.1 Solanum virginianum | reverse complement strand
AACAGTTCCAAATTACTTGCACAGTGTGTCTGTTTCTGTTATTGATGAGAGAGCTGTTTGAGAGAAAATGCTCATACTCCCCTTGAAACTTTACATATTCAAATTCTACTTATAATGAAAAAGGAAAAAGCTATTGCTTATAAGGTTGCATGCATCATTTTGTTATTAATAGTTTATAAATTCCTTGCTGATTTAGTGCATTTCACTGTTTAAGGTGGGTCGACCTCAACCTGACAATGATAAAGTGGCATCAACCGGTAAGATCCTTCAAACTTATTAAACTGCCATCCTCTTGAAGTTCTTCCCACGCCTGATCTCCCTCTTTTTTCATCTACTCTTCTTTGTTGCTGATAATGCAAGATGAATAGACGAGAGCAAAACATTGAAAAGAGGCTGGTTTGAGTTTTCTTTTGGTACACGTGTTGGGGAGGGGGGAGGGAGGCTTGAACCAACAATGTGGAGAAGTAAGTTAAATCTGGATGTTTTATTCAGTGGTGATTCATTTTGAAGCACTTCTTATTGTTTCATTAATAGAATATATTTAGTCGCCTAACTGCTTTGACAGTCTGATGTGGCTTCTTGGTTCACAGAGGATCGGATTGTTCGAATTACTTTTTTTGGCTACTATTGCCGTTCTCCTGGTTGAGTGGATCATTATCAAATTTTGGGAGTATTTGAGACATCCTATTAGGTTCTCGAAACCTGCTGAAACTTTAATTATTACCTAAGGTTTTGAACTTTTGGTACGGTTGCTATATTGCAGCTTTTGGGGTCTGTGCTTGCATATACACTCAAATGTAATTTCAAAGCCTAGCAACCCCACTGTGACATCTTGGGTTGACTTAATAATTAAATAGAAGTTGATAATTGAAAACCAGGTTTTGAAGTTCAGGATTGGGAAAATGAAAGCAGAAATCATAGATCCTTCTTCTTTCTTATATTCTGTTTAATAGAAGAATAATATAAGCCTGTAGGAGTCTGTTTAATTTCGTGAGTGGAGATAATCAAGGATTATAACAATTAAAGACGACAAGGAGAATTAGCTGCTTTTTTGATGGCACAAAATCTATGTAAAGCTTGCATATCTTTGTGTGATCTTTTCACAAATAGCTGACCCGATTCATTGTTTGCTCTTCCTTGCCAATATACATAAAATTTTCATTCATTATATATGGGTTATATGCATATTATATATGGGATACATATATTATATCCACGTGTTTTTTTTTAGTTTAAGTGCGGCTATTCAAGTTAATTCTTCTATCTTTTTTGCAAGATTTTGTATTTTGTTTGGTAAGGTTGAAAATAAGCCTTCAAAGGCAAAATTGGGCCTTCAGGAAGGCAAAGAAAGTTCGAGAGCATGGAAAGTTGTCCCATTAGCCATTATGTGGGTTATATGGAAGGAGAGAAGTAGGATAGTGTTTGAAGGGATTGGCCATGATTTGTAAAGTTCCGAAGAAATCTCTTGTTTCTAGTGTTTTTTTGGTGCATCCTATAAATGATTGAGTTTCGTTTGAGAGAACCATGGTTTACTGTAGGTTCTCTAGTTTTTGACATATAGCTTTTATACGGGGGCTTCCCCATCATTAATAAATTATTATCTTAATAAAAAAGATGAGGGGAGCGAGACTGCGATGGTCTGCACACAGAGAAGGAGTACCGATGCTCCTGTTAGGATGTGCGAGAGGTTGGATTTGGTAGTTACACGGAGGAGTAGAGGTAGACCGAAGAAGTATTGAGGGGAGGTGATCAAACAAGATATGGAAAAACTTGATCTCACCGAGGACATGACCTTAGATAGAAAGGAGTGAAGGTCGCAAATCAGAGTAGCAGGCTAATAGGTTAGTCGGGTTAGGTGGATGTCTGGCCTTGGGGTATAGTAGGGTAGCGTGTTTTATATCCTGTGTTGTCATTATCCCTTTTCATTGTTAGTCGTTCTTTCTGTTTTCTTTTCTTTTCCTTTCTCTTTTTTTCCATATCTAGTTTATTCTGCTTATGGGTTTTTGAGATGAGGGTTCCCAAGAAACAACCTCTCTACCTTGTGAGGTAGTGGTAAGGTCTGCGTACATTCTACCCTCCACAGACTCCACTTGTGGGATTCCACTGGGTATGTTGTTTTTGTTGTTTTTGTTGTTGTTGTAATAAAAAAGCCTACAAAGAGCAATAACTGATTGATTGTTGTGTTTTTGTTGTAGAAGCCATTAAACGTGCCTCCTATGCATACACACTCATGAATGTTAAACTCCGAGAGTGGCACATAAAAGTTTTTGATCACGTCTTTTTCAAGTTCATAATACTGTAAAATGAGATAATCAAATTTAAAACGTTAGCTCTTGTGAAGAGGCATATTGTGTGTAACTATTGTTGATTGTGTTAGTTAATATATACAAGATTGTTAGTGATTTTCGTTTAAACCATGAATTGTGATGGGTCTAACTCTGATACTATGAAAAAGAAATTGATATTGGGCTTATCTCAACCCCAAAAGTTAACTCAAGAGGTGATAATTCCCCAAGCCATAAAAAGAGCGCAAAATCCCTTCCCATGGAAGATCTGCGACTCAAGATAGATATTGTTATCTCACAAAGAAAGTATGCTTTGGATATATTAGAGGAAATGTGCATATTAGACTGTGTCGACCTGTCAACTCGTGGGGAGCCAAATGTTAAAGTTGTTTCTTGCTATGCGGAGACAACTGGAAGGGTCTAACAAATATGAAGGACTGGTCGGTAAGTTGAATTATCTCACAGTTGTACGACCAAATATTTCATTCTTAGTAAGTGTGGTATATCAGTTCTTCAAAATTCCAGTTAGTGGTCATTGCGACGCAGTAATCCACATCCTCAGATACATTAAAGAGTTCCAGGATGAGGACAGTTATTTTTGCAGACAAGGGTCACTGATGAGATAGTTGGATTTCCTGATGTTGATTGGGGAGTTTTTCAGCACTTTGTGGATGTTGTATTATGATTTCGGGGGGCGGGGCGGGGCGGGGAGGAGGTGTGTGTGCTAATCTCTTGAGAAAATACAAAAACAAGAAATATTGAGTTACGGCATTTGCAGCCTGTGAGCTTTTTTCGTGGTCGAAATAAAAACATTGACACATATTGTTCATCTCATTTTGACCTTGTGTCTAATTGGGAGCAAAAGAGAATAAATCTCTATCCTGAGATGGTCTATTGATACACAGAACACTTTGTTCTCCAGACAATAAATCAAATTTTCGCACATCCAGTGTCATGGTAAGAACCATCTCCAACTGATGTTGGGTCTGATATGGTGCAAGTAGATATGTTACATAGGGAACTGCTGTTTGATGGTACAAATGATTGTGTTTTACATATGGACTAGGATGTTTTCCCAAGATCTTGGCCTTAAAATAATCTTCTATTTGAACACTAGTGCGTGCTTTCTACCTTTTCCTTCCATAGTAGTTGGTCTGATATGGTGCAAGTAGATATGTTATATAGGGAACTGCTGTTTGATGGTACAAATGATTGTGTTTTACATATGAAATAAATTCAGAGGCTTGGCCTTAAAATAATCTTCTATTTGAACACTAGTGCGTGCTTTCTACCTTTTCCTTCCATAGTAGTAACATGTGAAGCTGCTACAAAATGTATTTTAGGTACCTCAACCGCAAAGACATGGGGTGTTACTTCCCTCTTTGGAATGCGTGGATCATCAGCAGGGAATTCATCTAAGAGACATGCTGCAGCAGTGGTACATGATATTGATCAGGCACCCCCTGTTATACAATTGAAAAATGTAAGTGGATACTAATCATGTACATATCATAAAAGAGAGGAACGACAGACTATGGCCTCTAAATATCATATATCTGTGATTTATTCTCTCTCTCTCTTTTTAGCCACCATTGGTCTTGAGGCCTGGAGAGACTGAAACAGAGTATCAAGTGGAGATTATAGTGACAAAACTACTCATAACATCTTACTATAATATTGTCCGGAGAAATATACAGGATTTGGTTCCAAAAGCTATCATGCATTATCTGGTATTTTCCCCTCCGTTTAACTCCTTGGACATGTATTATGTAGCCAATTTTGTGTGTTTTTCCTTTGTGCTGTGTGTATAGCACTCTGCAAGTGTTTTGGCTTCTTGTTATCACTCATTCCTGATATTCTCCAGGTCAATCATGCTAAGAGAAACGTTCTTGGCGCGTTCATAGAGAAATTGTACCGGTATGCTCATTGGGACAAGTGTTTATATTTTACATTATTTGGTTTTCGGATCCTATAAATCCCGCGTAAATAGATTCAGCATCCTTATAAACTTGTAACCAGTATGCTAAAGAATCTGAAAATATAATCTCACTTAAAGTAGGAGTACTTCCTCATAAGCCGACAACTCATTCTTAACTCGTGTTATTTCTTAGTCAGATGGTTAGAGTTCCTTTCACTGGAGATGATTATGCTTCTGTGTTTTAGGTTTTTATCTTAATTTTTTCAATTGGTGAGTCTGGGCAATCTTTCTTTGTACACATTTTGTTGTGCAGCTTTTTGCATCATTTGATTCCAACTATATTTTGATATAATGCTTTTCTAGAAGAAATGGTAGAAGTTCGAGATATTTGACTAGTTATAGACTGCCCAACGAGTACTCTCTTTTTTCGGGAATTTCTCAAGTGATGGATGTTGTAGAATTATCTTTTTTACTGCTGACTGAAAGTTATAAACCATTTCTGATCATTGAACTGCCACTCATTGAGTTACCACAGGGAGAACTTATATGACGATTTGCTGCGAGAGCAGGATGATGTTGTCATTCAAAGGCGGACGACTTCAGAGATGTGCAACGCTCTGCGACAAGCTGTCGAGGTTAGTTAAACTTTGTTGCTGTGTTAATTAGAAATCGGACTTGCTCATGTTTAGGATCACAGAAATTGCAATAGTGACTTGTTTACCTTCAGAAAAGATGTACAAACAGTCGGTGTAGGTTGAGATTGTTTTTGATGTAGCTCGTGCATGTATTGTGCCAGGAATACCAGATTTTACTACATGCCTTCCAACTGCCTCTTATTGTATATAAAGAGACCACGTTTCTGTGAATCCTATTCACATTTTGAATTCAAGTTATTTATACATACTGTAGGCATCGTCGTTCGATTAGTGGAATTATTGAATATTTGAACTTGTATAGTGGATGAATTGTATAGTAGTAATATTTTTTGTGTGAGTTATTTGTAATGGGCATATTATTACTCCATGGAAAAGTTAATTGCATTCTGAGCAGGTTTATTCCTAAATGTAGTAGTAATTATATAATAGCTGAACAAGACTTGATAATAGTTGGAGAAGACTTTCCCTTCAGTATTTATATAAGCTTATTCTCTTATTTATTAGTTATTTAAATTGTTAAAAGAGAATAAAATGTGATTTCTATATCAAATCCAGGAAATATCTGTCACTAGCACCTAAATTAAAATGTTGTTTTCTTCTCAAAACAATAACAACAATATATCTAGTAAAATTCTACAAGTGGGGTTTGGGGAGGGTAGCGTGTACGCAGACCTTACCACTACTTCATAGAAATAGATAGACTGTTTCCTGGGAACTTTCATTTCAAAACCCATAAGCAGAAAGAACTTAGATATAACAAAAAGGAAAGGGAAGGGAACAGAAAGAGCGACTAATAATGAATTACACAAGGCAATAGGTAAATATGTTAAAACTAACACATATACGACCGATAAAAGGAAATACCAAATGAAGCAAAGATACAATGAAAGGAAAGTTTGCACTTTATCTTCCAAGTGTTTGTTAATAAATTTTTACGAAAAGCATGATAAGAAAATAGACATTTTAATTTGGCTTAACTTTCATTGCAATCATCTATACACCTTTAAGGGGGTTGCGTTTTTAAAATTAGGCTGTTTATTGTGTCAATTTAAATCAAGTTAAGGTATTCAAATGCACATTTTTAAGATTTGAGGCATTTAGTTTATTTATGTATTCTGTCTAAAAAAATATTATTGTCTTTCATATACACGTATGCGCGAGCGCATCTTTTTCTTTTATTTTTTCAAAAACAAACATTTACTCCAAAGTTTTTGATGAAATAAAGATGATTATACTTCTAAGCAAAAAGGAATATTGCGTTAAAGTGAAAAACTATTATCATGTGCTTATGTATATTTATTATTGATAAAAAAGATGATTATGAAGAGTTGATAGCAAGTGAACCACTTGGAGAGTACAACTTTTAATGCACAACTTATAATTAAAACCGAAAGCAAAAGGGTTATGATTTGAGCGAGTAGGAAGAATGATTGGAGTTGAGTTGTTAGACAATTGGAAGAACAAGAAAGTATTTTTAGTGAAAATTTTATATTTTACAAATAATAACATTACTCAATGAAATCGTACAATTGGAATTTAAGTGGGAATGACGTATGTTGATTTAATTCTTATTTTTATGAATAGAGAGATTGTTTTCAATAGATATTGTTTTCAATAGATTCTTGATTAAAAGAAAAGTTCTTATAGCGGGATTATAAAAATAATAGGCCCTCAGTCTCATTTATATGAGTTAGCTGACCTGGCACGAGTTTAAGAAAAAAAGAAAGACCTTTAAAATGTGTTATCTAAAATAAGTGATAGATATTTGTGCAGTTGTAAATCATTTCATTAAAGATAAAATTGATATTTTAAACTTACATTGCTACTGAGTATAGGAATATGTCATTCTTTTAGGGGTGATTAAAAAAAAAGTGGGTCATATAAACTGAGACAAAGGAAGTAAGGATATTTCTCACAAAGTGCAATAACGATTGATTATTTATTAATTTCATATCTTAATTCTCAACCTTCAAATCTTTCTATTTGGAGTTAGTTAGATACAATTGTGTCATGTTCCATCTAATCATTTACGATCACTTTTATAACCTCCTCCTAATATTCGTAGTTCTTTTATATTTATTTATCCGTGGAGTTTTGCCGAAGTTTCCTTATTTTGATTTTTAACAACACTAAAAACAAACTTTTATCTTGAAAATAAGGTACCATTCTTTTATCTTTATTTATTTATTTATTTTTGGAAGAGGAATTTCTAACATTAAAATGCCCAAACAAAAAGAATGGACTCCAAAAAAAGGCACCAACATAGATCTGTCAATTCATTTTTCAACGTTTTACAACCGAGAAACAACAAATTATTCCTAAAAAAAAAAGAGAAAATAATTGAAACAACAATTTCTAAAATAAGGACAAAACAATCACAACCAATAATTAGCCAACGGAAATCTTTCACAAAATTTTTTTGCTTTTTTTTTTCCCAATCTCCATACAAACTCAAAGTCATTACCTTTATTAGAGGTTTCGAGTTCGACTTTCGAGTCTTGAGTATGAAAAAATCTTTGGTAGGGAGTGTTTTCACCCAGTGAACCCTATGCTATGCGAATTTGAATTAGTCGGGTTTCAATAAGAGCACCAAATACTGAATGAGCAATTAAAAAAAAATTATTAACAACTTATGAAATAGTATTTGCTGCATTTAGGATGGCAATGAGACGAAGCAAAGCAGATCGAGTTGAGCTCAACACAAAATTGTATTTTTCTTCTTTAAATTCTTCCAAATGCAAGTATATGAGATCAAATGTAGAAAGAATAGTTATCATAGCATTGGTTCAGATTCTTCTCATCTCTTTTGGGTTGATAGTTCTATGAGTTCTATCAAAAGAGATTCTCTACAACTGGATTCCACAAATTTGGTTTTTATTTTTTTAAAAAAACATAATTTTATATTTTTTTATCCCTTCAACAAGACTTTCTTTAATTGTCATTTTTCAACTTTTCTACGTAATATAATTAAGATTACGAAATTAAAAGATATTTTTATTATACTGAGATCTAAGTTGTGTAGATTCTTATAGTTTTATATTTTTTTTATCCCTTCAACAAGATTCTTTTTAATTGTTATTTTTTCAACTTTTCTACGTAATATATTCAAGATTATGAGATTAAAAATATTCTTATTATATTGATCTAAGTTATGCAGATTATTCATTTTTAATGTCATACTTGTGTTGAGTTCTCCAAAAATACATTACTTTTGGAGAAATGACATGCACCGATTGATACTTTTGAAGAATCAATGCAGGCATGGTATTTGACATACTTTTAATTTTATATATTTTTCAAATTTTGTGTCAAATTAAAATATGACTAACAAATTGGAACGAAATGAATAATACTTCTTTGTTATATTTTATGTAACACTTTTGTTTTCTTATCTATTCAAAAAGAATATTATCTTATTATAATTGAAAATATTTTAACTTTTAAATTTTTCTTCTCTTATGTCGTTAATAAAATAATTTATAACCATACAAATATTTAAGAATTATTTTAAATGATAAGTTTTTAAAAAAAAAATTCAAGTGCCATATGAAATAAAAGGGAGGGAATAATAATTAAGCTTGTAATTACCTAGTCGTACTATTAGCTGGCAATCCCTCTTTCGTAATTTCTTGCAAACTCAAGGGCACATATGTTATCCCATATTCATATATATATACACACGTTCCACCACGCTCAGCATGTGACAATATATAAACTCCATAGTCACGGAGGAGCTCCTCCATTTCTTCACCTACCTTCCGGTGAATAAATTCCAGCTAGTTTAGCCGGAAAATGTGCTCGACAAAACAGAAGCAAAAGCAAAAACTCAATCAACACCGTGCGAAGAGCGGCGGAGGTGGAGGTGGAAAAGATTGGAGGGAAGAAGTAATCTTCGGCGGGTCATTGAAATGCGTCGATTTGAATAACGGAACAAATGGATGGGCGTCACCTCCGGGAGATAATTTCAATCTCCGAGGTCCGAATTACTTCACAAAAAAGACGAAAGTACCCTCAGGTGAATGGCTTCTACAACCCGCCGCTGGCCTCATTCAAGAATTGTTTTTGATCCAATCCGCAGGAATCAATAGAAAAGGCAAATCCCTTATGATACACCAGATCCGGCTCGGTTACTCCGATCAAACTCAAAACTCGACCACGTCCTCAATCGGAACGACAACCGTGTAATGAACGCGCTGAAGAAATCTCATTCGCAAGGTGAGTTTCTAAAAACCTTCGTACTCGCCGTAAACCTTCAAATCCCCGGTAGAGATCACCACAGCGCTGTTTTCTACTTTGCTACTGGACAAAACCGCCCGCTCGAACCGGGATCACTCCTCTACCGGTTCGTACACGGCGACGACTCGTTCCGTAACAACCGGTTCAAAATAGTGAACCGGATGATTAAAGGACCGTGGATTGTGAAAACCACCGTCGGGAACTACTCCGCTTGTTTACTCGGTAAAGCTTTGAATTGCTACTACCATAAAGGACCTAATTACTTGGAAATCGACGTTGACATTGGTAGCTCGGCGATTGCTACTGCGATTTTGCATTTGGCTTTAGGTTATACTTCGTCGGTGACGATTGATATGGGATTTTTGGTGGAGGCGGAGACGGCGGAGGAGTTGCCGGAAAAGTTGTTCGGAGCGGTGAGGATTTGCCAAATGGAGATGAGTTCTGCTACTTTTGTTGAAACGACGCCGTCTAGAAAAGTGATTAGTAGCAAAGTACAGGCTGAAAATTGCGAAGATGGAGAAGAAAAATGAGTTTTTATTTTTTCGGAAAATTTTTAATGACGTGGAAATTCTTTTGGTGGGTCCCAGCCTCCCTGGTATATAATAATCTCTGTTGTCATCAATTTAATAAAATATAATTTGTTCCCCTTTAATTTTATTCATCGTTTAAATTTGTTTGATGTGCATAATAAACTTACATTCTTCGAGAATTTTATCTTTTTTATCTTTCAAAGTTCGATTATATTTGAATTCATGTTACTTAAAATTCCATTTAAAGAAATTATTCCTTACTAAAAAAAATTCATTTTCAAAATTCGAACCCAAGAAGCAATCACATTTACTACACCACATAATTTAATGATTTTCAAAAATTTACTTATAATTTTGCTATGTCAATTTAGTAAGATATTAAAAGTCACTAAATGAAATAACATAAAAAGCACAAGATGATCGCCAAAGCAAACTTTGTATTAGAAAAAGCTTCAATTATTTGCTTGATCAAAATCATTTACATTCCTCGATTTAACTTTAAAAATTAAACTTTATTTTCACTTTGATAGATTGCGTAAAAAATTAAACTTTATTTTCACTTTGATAGATTTTTACGCACATATGTCGATTAATATTGTAAAATACTTATTATATCCTTACTCAAAGAAAAATAATTAATTTTGCCCTTGATATATATATATATATATAGGGAGTGTTCACGAATTGATTTGGATCAGTTATTTGGTCAAAAGTAAAATCAAATCAATTTAATCATTTTTTAAATTCTCAAAATCAAATTAAAATAATTATATTATACATTTATTGATTTCGACTTGGTTTGATTCGATTATTCGATATTTAACCATACACAAAAATAAAGGCAGTGGTACATTCAAAAAGGAGAAAAAGTGAACAATTCATTCAAAATGAAAAATAGTTAGAACAATTGGTATTATAGAACTTTTCGTCACTATAATATATTGTGTGTATAATTATAAAATACGTGAATATAATTTTGTCGGTTTAGTTTGGTTGGTTCTTCAATTTTCTCGAACAAATCCAAACACAAACTAAATACTATCAGCTTTTAAAAAATTAAAATCACACCACATCAAATCCAAATAAAATTAATTTATTTCTAATTTAATTTTTTAATTTGAATCGATTTTTTGACTACCCAAATATATACATGTAAATCAATTTCTCAACAAATATTTACATCGATTTATCGAGGCACTTCTCTTTGTCTCGATAATAATAAAATTAAATAGTTTCCTTAAAGGGTTGTGAGTGAATTCCGCCTTATTCAATGTAAAAAAGAATTAAGTATTTCTCTAAGTTTGCAACTTTTATTAATATTTTTTTTAAGAAAATATAATTTACTCATGGTTGACTTTTTAGTAATTAGCTCACTTAGAGTGTCATCAACAAATGAATCCAGTGTAACCAACCACTAAGTATAAGGTTTGTCGGTTTATGTCGGTCGCCTTTTGTCTTTGCTCTGACTAAATATAGTTCACCATTTGATGTTACAATGGAGTACTTTGTATTAATTTATATGTAATAGTAATTTAAGTATCATTTGTTTTTTATTATTATTCATTTGTTCTATTTTTTTCCTTTGACACTTGATTTTTGAGATAAAAATTTCCCGAAAACAGTTTTTCTATCTCTATAACATATTTTAGAATATATCAAACTGATCCTAATTTCATGCTGCATTAGATTTTGAATCTAAATCACACTCTAAAAACTAACTCAAAAAGAATAGGAATATCCACCGATCTCACTAAAAAAACCACCCATGTTAAGACTTTTGATATTCTTCAATACCCCACTTCATACCCATTGTTTTAGCAT
Source organism: Solanum virginianum (assembly GCA_000787875.1). Classification (NCBI taxonomy): domain Eukaryota; kingdom Viridiplantae; phylum Streptophyta; class Magnoliopsida; order Solanales; family Solanaceae; genus Solanum; species Solanum virginianum. The sequence goes on along the minus strand of DF367167.1, from coordinate 8,987 downwards.
CTAGTGCACAGACCATTCTAATTCCAAGAACCCAACGTTAGTGAGAAGATTAGGTTTTGAACCTCACACTTTAAAATTCATTGTGTAGCATCTAGTACATGGGCAATTCTAATTCCAAGAGCCCAACGTTAGATGAGAATATTCCTACGTTGATATCATATAAAATTAGAGTCTGAACCTAACTCACACTCCACTCAAAGAAAAGAGAATTGTCCAAACTTTATGAGGTGTTTATCCATCTCATTAACTTCTAATGTGGGACTTTAGTCAACAATATAACATCTCAATAATCAAGCATCACAATTCAAACAACACTGGTAAATCTTTCTTATTTGTAATATATGAGGAAAAGGGAAAAAGCAAAGACTTTATACAGATTAAAATGGACTAAAATATGGCCAACATTTAGTAAGCTTTTCTGATGAGTGATGACTATCATTGAAGGAAACCTTTTCTGTCTACATCAAAACTTTAACATGGGTTACTACATCCCCACAATGTATATAGTCTTCAAACTTATCCAGCAATTTTCATACTACACCAAATTTACAAGTATGTCAACGATTTAGCATAATGCATAACCAACTTCAGCTGGATGAGAAGCTCTAGCAAAATCTTGCGACACACAGAACACAACACATCAAAAGAGGATTCCAGACGCAAGTCCTACAGAAGAATTACAAGACTTTGGGTGGAAATTCACATCGGTTTTAATAGAGAAGAACGAAGACGTTTCTCACAATGCCAACCAATTAACACAAACAATTAATGTGTATGGTGTAACAAATGCCAAATTTTTTCCACCATAATTGCACCAAGTTCACAGAGAAAAAGAGAGCTCGATAATCACCAAAGCCTTGACAGTGAAGTTTTTCTGAAATGTATAGAAGAATCCCTAACAAAGAAAAAGAAATTCTCAGTCATCAGAAGGCGAGAATGAAAACAAGAGGGAATCTATGCATAATGTACGACAGATTGAATGACAAGTATTGTTTGATGTAGAATTGAATAGCCTGAGCTACTTAATACGATGCAGAGGCTTTGATTCTGTATATTGACAACTCAGGTAAATATTCTACGCCTACCAATTGGTACAGTCGATGTGCATATTCTACAGTTGTCAGATGTTTTTTTTTTTTGAAACTGGTAAATCCAACAGCTCCGTAGATCTGATGTATGTTCTGGCATTGTCCAGTTCATGCTTGTGATGTTGAGAAACAGGTTCCAAATTTGAGCAGTAAACTTACAATGCAAGAAGAGATGGTTATTTGTTTCCCCTGTCAAGTTGCACAAAAAACACCTGGGGACCACAGCTGCTTGCCTTTCTTCTGTAGAACTTCTCGTGTTAAACATGCTCTCTTTATCACTAACCAGGTGAAACACTTTACTTTTACAGGAATGTCACTTTTTAAGAAGTAATTCCAATTATATTTTGGGCCCCCGGTCATCCCCTGTAGTCCTCTTTTGTAGGCATTGTTGACTGAAAAGACTCCGTCCTTGCTATGTTACCATAGGATCTTGTCTGTGGCTGTTGTGGTATTATATTTTGGGCCCGCAGTCATCCCCTGTAGTCCTCTTTTTGTAGGAATTGTTGACTGAAAAGACTCCGTCCTTGCTATGTTTCCATAGTATCTTGTCTGTGGCTGTTGTGGTTATAGTCATTCCAGCTAGTTTTCCCAGCAGCGTTGCCACCCTCTCTATCTCCCAGTCATTCAGTAGTCTTCTAAAAGATATGTCCCATCCCTGTTCTGTCCAGCAGTCACTCACTTTAGCATCAGGGTTCTCACATATTAGAAACAAATCTGGAAAAATTTCCCTTAGAGAGGTTTGGTCTAGCCAACCATCTTTCCAAAATTTGGTTTTGTTTCCATTTCCCACCTTAATATACATATTTCCTTCCATTTGTGACCATAGGTTCCTGATTGTCCTCCATACCCCCACCCCATATGGTTCAGAGGTTGTTTCTGTACACCAGGGGTTTAGTTCTCCATATTTTGCTACTATAACCTCCTTCCAAAGAGTCGTTTTTTCACTATCTTTGCTGGGATTGGGAACAAGGACATCACATATGTTGGGGTTATCAAATAGGGAACCAATATGAGAGAACAGCAATGCATCTACAGCAAAAGATATAGCCCCACAAAGAAATCAAAAGTCAATCTAAACAACCATAAACACGACCATTCACTATCTAATAAAATCACTATCAGATTATCAAACAGTGAATGACATAGATGAAAAGTATGTCAGAAAGAACTGATTTGCAATTAAAAAATAAACAATATATGTGAAGATGGAAACTGAGAGACTCCCACAATAGGGTAAATTAGAGTGTAACTTTCAACCGCTACTTATTACCTATGTTGTGTAGACTCTTCACTTTTGATGCCGCACCCGTGTAGGATTCTTCAAAAAATACACTTGTTTTGGAGAATCCGACACGCACCCACTGACATTTTTGAAGAGTCCGAGCAACATAGCTTATTACTAGTACTTCCTATTGGTGTTCACAAACCCCTAGTTTGGATAATCAATAAACACCTATCACCTTCAGTTGCCTTTTGCACAAACTTCAAAAGTAGCAATGTTCAGTAATCAGCCAACCTTCACCCTACCTTCAGGCTTCAGCCCCTACCTCTCAAATAACCTGCCAGCCCTTCATCCTTCAGTTTCCAAATACTGCCAGTCCTTTCTATGCAACCCAACAGCTTTAATACAAAATAGGGGTGATGGACATCCATGCTGCTCAGGGTGGGCAGGGATTTAGTTTGTTTTTGCTCATCCAAAATAAGGTAAGGCGGCTTTTCTTCTTGTTTCTCTTCGCTCATCTCTTCTATATTCAATTTAAATTTCCTAAACTTTCCAATCTCTTCTCTTGTATTTCCATGTTAAGCATCACATGAAGAACAAGATAAAAGTCTGAGGAAATATGTGTCCAATCTTTTTTTGTTGGGGATGGGTGGGAGGTGGGAGCATGTAACAATATTGCTTTGTTATTTATTATCAATATCAAAGATAAATAAGAGAAGAGTATGCTACAAACTTGAACATCTTGTCACAAACTCGAATGTTATTCATTATTTTATTTATCAATAAAGAAGAGAAATAAGCGCATAATATGTTATTAACTTTGCTTTCCTCATTGAGAAGTGCTATAAACTTTGCTTTTAGATTATTGGGGATTCTCCAGAAATGAAAAAGAAATGCGATAATTCCATCTAGAAGTTGAATCTTGTGAACATCTTATTAAGAAGTTTAAATTGAAATTGTCAAATAGGAGGCATTTTGTATTTATTTACTCGATCTGTACAACACCCTCACTCTCATGCAGTCCTAATTCTTGCCCTATCATGTGATCCTAATTCTCTCTCTTGGCCACGCGCATGTAAATACCTTTTATTACAGGGAAACAGGGATCAAACTCAGACTTCAGCTTAAGCAATTTGAGAGGGGATACTTTTTTTTTTTCATTTTTTGTCTACACAACAACAACAACAACATACGCAGTGGAATCCCACAACTGGAGTCCGGGGAGGGTTAGAATGTACGCGGACCTTACCACTACTGTCTACAAAAAGGATAAAGAATGAACATTCCACTCAATCTTTTTGGGGAGCTACAAACATTCAACTCAAAATATTAAGACAATGGATTTACAAGTGGAACAGGCATCATATCATGTGAAAGAATTGGAGCATCCAATCCAGAATATTAAGGCAACAGCTGGAGTCTCAACGCCTTTATAGAACTCCTTGGTTTCCTTTATGTACCCAATGTGGGATATAAATAGTTCAGCAAATGGAAGTAGCCTTCTGAATTTGATGTAGGATAAAATAGCTATTTGCATTAAGGAAACAGCTGTGGAGGTGCTTGGGGCATCCAGGTGTAATTTCGGTGGTCGTCAAGGAGATTGGCAGAATGGAGAATTTCAAGGCAAAGTGGGAGCAAAGAAGGTTGCATATACAAAGTTGGTGGAGTGTGGACGAGGAAGAGAAGCGAACACTTAAGGAATTCCAAAAGCTGACAAAGGCAGAAGCTAAGTTAGTCGTCATGACAGCTAAGACGGCAGCTTAGAACACTTGTATGTGGAGCTAGGGGACAAAGATGAGGCTAAAAAATTGTATAGATCACAAAAGCGAGAGAGAGAAAGGCTTGCGACTTGGATCAAATGAAGTGCACCAAGGATAAGAGAGGCAAGGTGTTGGTGGAAGAGATTGCCATTAAGTAAAGATGGCAAGCATATTCCCAAAAACTCTTAAATGAAGATGGGATAGAGATATAGTGTTGGGTCATTTGGCACACACTGAAAGACACCAGGACTACAGGTATTGTAGGTGTTTTAAGGTCGAGGAGGTTAAAAGTGCTATTAGTAGGTTGAGCAGGGGAAGAGTAACTGCCCCTGATGAGATTCTGGGGGATTTTGGAAGAGCACAGACAAGACAGGTATGGAGTGGTTGACTGGGCTGTTAAATATTATTCTTAAGACAAAAAAATGCTCGACGAATAGAGATGGAGTACAATAGTTCCATTATAAAGAACAAGGGTGATATCCAAAATTGTAATAACTAAAAAGGTATCAAATTGCTAAGCCACACCATGAAGATTTGGGAGAGAGTAGTGGAGATGAGGGTGAGGCAAGGCGTGTTCATCTCCGATAATCAATTTGTATTCATGCTAGGACGATCGACCACTAAAGTCATCACTCTCGTGTGGAGATTGGTGGAGAAACATAGAGAAAGGAAGAAGGATCTACATGTGGTGTCTATTGACCTTGAAAAGGCCTACAACAAAGTTCTGAGGGATGTCGTTTGGAGGTGCTCGGAGGCTAGAGGTGTCCCGATACTTTATAATGGAGCCAAGACTCAAGTTAGAACAGTGGGAGGAAACTCAGAGCCCTTCCCAGTTGAGAAAGGGATGCAACAAGGATCAGTTCTTAGCCTTTCTTATTTGCCTTGGTGATTGATGGATGAGCTAACGTGGTCTATCCAGAAGGAGTTTTATAGTATATGTTATTTGCGGACCACATAGTGTTGATTGATGAGACTCGGTACAAAGTTAATGTTAGATTGGAGGTTCGGAGACAAACTTTGGAGTCCAAAGGGTTCAGGCTAAGCAAGACAAAAATAGAATATTTGAAGTGCAAATTCGATGTGGCATTAGATGAAGCAAAAGTAGAAGTAAGACTTGCCACTCACACTATTCCTAAGAGAGTGTTAAGTATCTTGGGTCCGTAATCCATGGTAGTGCGGATATTGAAAAGGATCACACATATCGCATTGGGTAACATGAATGAGATAGAGGTTTACCTTTAGAGTCTTGTGTGATAGGAAAGTATGATCTAAACTTAAAGATACGTTCTACAGAGTGGTGATTAGACCTTCCTTTTTGTATGAGATGGAGTGTTGGCCAGTCAAGAACTCACATGTTTAGAAGATATGTGTTGCGGAGATGAGTATGTTGAGATGGATGTGTGGACATACTAGAAGTGACAAGATTAGGAATTAGTTATTCGAGAGAAGGTGGCAGTGGACTCTGTGGCGAACAAGATAAAAAAAGCGAAACTGAGACGGTTTGAACATGTAAAAATGAGGTATATTGATGCCTCAGTGAGGAGGTAGGAGAAGCTAATGGTAGGGAGTACGCCGAAGGATAGAGGTAGGCCAAAAAAATATTGAAAAGAGGTGATTAGACATGATATGGCACAACTTCATATTACCAAGGACATGACTCTAGATAGGAAGAAGTGGAGATCACCTATTAGGGTAAAAGGTTAGTAGGAGTAGAGTGTTTCCCTTGTAGGTATTGTCATATGATGTTTGTTGTGTTTCGATTATCACATTATTTGTGATGTAATTATTCTTTCTTGTACACTCTACACTGTTTTCCTTATTACAGTTATGCTTCTTCATTGTTTTCTTCTTCTTGTGCTTGAGTTTGATGCACTTGAGCCAAAGGTCTATCGTAAACAACCTCTTGACCTCCTAAAGGTAATTGTAAGGTCTGCGTATACTCTACCCTCCTCAGACTCCACTTAGTGGCATCTCACTAGGAATGTTATTGTTGTAGCTCTCCAGTTAGCATTGGTTCACTACTTCCTCTGTTTCACTTTATGTGAACCTTTTTGCTTGGATAAGGAGTTTAAGAAAAAAGGAATTTTGAAACTTGTCATCTTTAACAAGCCATAACATTTTTATGACGGTAAGACTTTTGGAAATATGTGGTCGAACATGTCTCAACATTTGTGTAGCTAAAAAGGCTTGTCATTTAGGGAAAACGGGAAGTTTGAGTTAATTGTTTCCTACTTTAGGAAGGAGTCATTCTGTATGGAACAGACTGAAAAGGAACTATAACCACAAAAGATGGAATGTAGGGAGTTGGATGTAATATATATCTCCATTCTTCATTCTCATGTTCAGAAGCTTTAATAGCATGCTAACAGTTGATATTCTTGCACAATGCAGTCTTATGTCACGTTTCCCAACAATCATCACTATAAAAATCACACAAATTTCAACACCCAACCCAAACTCCAAAATAATAAAAAAGTTAATGACCTTTTAAGGGTTTTTGCTCTTTAGCTGGGAGTTCAGAATAACATCCCAGCAATCCTAGATCATGAATTTTTAAAAGCAAAACTTCCATTAAGGTATCCACCAATCATCCGGATCCACTAATACTTTTGCCACCATTCAGCAGCAGTTCTGAGAGAATTACTTAGTAAAGGGAAAGAGAGACAGTAAGACATGATGTTCTCAAAGATAGAGAACTCAGCAATCTCAGTAGAGACCACTTTAACGGTAAATCACCAAAATAGCTGACCTTTTGAAACTGCCATGTCCTAAATGTTAATGGAGAAAGTTCATTCTCAATTGCAACCCTCTTAGACATTAAGCAATATAAATATAGCAACTCCAATTCAAAGAAAGCAACACCCACAAAACCCCAAATATGGGCAAGGGGTAAGTAAAGTTAGGACATCAAGAATCATATAATCAGCCGAAACATCGGGAAAAAGATACAAGCACCACTTTCTCAACAAAATGACAGCTCACAGTGTAGTCTCTCATGCAGAAAGTTCAGCAATACTTAGTCTATTCCATTTTGACTGTAAAGATTCTCTACAACCATATTTAACATACACATCATGTGTCTCTTAAAGAAGCTCAATAGCAAAAGAAAAGATGAATTTACTCTCCCCATGACAAATATAAAATTTCATTCACATTAGTAACCATCTTAGACATCAGGCAATATGAATATGGGCACTAAAAATTAAAGAAGGGAAAAACCCTAATATGGGCAAGCAATGAATAAAATTGGATTATCAACAACAGCATACCAGTGAAATCCCACAAGTGGGGTCTGGGGAGGGTAGAATGTACGCAGACCTTACCACTACCTAAGTAGAGAGGCTGTTTCCGGGGAACCCTCAAAAATTGGCATTATCAAGAAACATTAATCAGCCCCATTAATCCCAAAAAAATTAATAGCTCACAGCTAAGTTGTGCTCTTCACTTTCAATGCCACAAGAATACACTACTTTTGACAAATCCAACATGCACCCATTGATATTTTTGAAGAGTCCGAGCAACATAGGCTCGCAGTGTGGTCTCTCACGCACAAAGTTCCGATTGAATCAATAAGAAATTAACCAATTGTACTAAAGTATTCAAATTTCAAATAAACAAATTATAAGTTACATAAACATAAAAGTAAAAATGAAAAGAACGAGAAATGCTAGGGTTTGTACCTTGCATATTCGTACAAGCAGAATCACTGTAAATCAGTCTTTCTCTACATTTGCTAGTGCTTTTTACTTCTTTGAGGTTGTTTCTCAGTTGCTACCCGGTAAATCCAGTACACCTACACACAAATTCAACAAATTACACGATTTTCGAAAAACACACATACACAGAGAGAGAGAGAGACAGAGTAGGGAGTGAAAATACCAAAGCGAGGACATGAGCAGCGATTAGTACGACTACTAGAAGAGGTAAAGCTTCGATAATCCATGGCCGACTCGATTCTTGTTGCTGATTCGCCATTTTTAAGAATTTGCGTAAACCTTACAGCACTAAAGATCAAGGTTTTATTTCTAGTAAAATAATAGCAGTTCTTAGTAGAGTATTTAAAAGGATTATTACTAATTATGTTGATTTGCTAATTATACATGCAGAATCTTAGTTAAAAATAATAATAATTTCAAATATCTATAATAGAGTAATTAGTTTATATATTAAAAGAATAATACTAATAATTTCAGACTTGTTATGAAATTTGTAATTGTGGATGTTCCACCATGTAAAAATTAATAAGGCAAATAATAGATATTTTTAGGTGGATGTCACATCATGTAGAATTATCGGGGTAAATAGTAGATTCACCATATTATTGGTGAAAATATTAAATCCACCACATATATTTAATAAGGTAAATAGTAGACACAAAATTACTATAAATAGGGTATTCACATGACTTGTTGTGTAAGAAGAAAAAGAGAATGTGAAAAATATTTGGTCATTCTCTTAGTTTCTCTTTGCTCAAAGTAATTTCATTTCTTACTCTCTTAATTAATTTACTTTAGTTGTTCTCAATCTCATCATAAATGGGATAATACGTTATCAGGACGGTGCTCTAATCAATTGAGATTTGCTAAAATCAAATTATCTTCTCAGGTATACAATTATATGTTTATTTTGATATAATATCCTTCATATGACTTTCGTAAATCTTTGATTTGTAACTTAATTACCGATTTTATTTGTGAAAAGGAAAGATGACTCACTAATAATATGTATTGATTATCAATAGTTGAATATGACATAATAATAATTATCTCCATTCAATGAGATGAAAATTATGAAGGGATACACATAAACTTTTAACATAGATATTCAGACTAACGTTAGTTGTTGCGGATAGTTTGACAACTTCTAGTCATCATTATAATATATTTGTTATTTGTTTCTTTGTCTTCTGTAAGAGTT
>DF367169.1:0-20072 GCA_000787875.1 Solanum virginianum | reverse complement strand
GATCGATGCAGTTATATGAAATATCAAATAAAAAATATTTTGATAGTTTCTTTAACTAATAGGTATATATCAATCGGATTTTTAATAAATTAAATTAATAAATAAATGGGTCAATAATTCACTTAAAATTAAACAAATTATTAAATAATTTATACATATTGAATTTGATTTTGTCACTACGACGTGGTGAAAATTACGTACGTTTAATATGTGAAAGATAACAAAACCCACAAAACCACGCGTGAGCACTAGAAAATGACTTACACTTGAAAATCCCACTTAAATTTTTAGTCAAATAAAATAAATTAAAATAATTTAAAAATTAAAATGGTGTGTAAAGATGAATTTTAGTATGTCGAAGTTTTGTTAGGAAAGAAAAATTAAAAATTGAAAAACTTTTATTCAAGTTTGAAGTGAAAATCAACCTGATGTAAAACGAGAGACATGTCCAAATTTTAAATTTCATGAATTTCTATAACAGTCTCTTCTGCTTATGGGTTTTGCCTCTCTATTTCTATGAGGTAGTGGTAAGGTCTGCGTACATTCTACCCTCCCCATACCCTACTTGTGAGATTTCACTGGATATGTTATTGTTGTTGTTGTTCTATAACAGTCTCAATTTAATGTTGTGGATTTGCTTCAATGTATTGTACAATTTATCTTCCTTTTTTTTTAGTTAAAAAAAAGAGCTTGGAAACCAAAGGAAAATTTGAAAATCAAAATTTTAAAATCTCATTAAATTTTATAATTAAATAAATATTTAAAGATAAAATTTTGATAGATACCATAGTGTTGTTGCAAGTGGGAAAAAAATTTGATTGTTTTGGTATCTTTTGTAGATTTGTGGTGTCTTTACAAAATCTATTATATGCTCAATTTTCATAATATGCTTGCACAAAGCACGCCTACATAATTATTTCTTCTCATGAGGTCCCATGTGTGAATATTCGAGATATTATATGTGTATTATGTCATATAAAATATATATATATATATATTAGAGATATTATATATGTATTATGTCAGATAGAATGTATATATTTTATTTAAATTTATATAAATTTAAATATTTATTTGTGCATATTCAAATTTGAATGGCATAAATATCAATAGAGATTGAGTTAAATGATATGTTTATGTAATATGTCAATTATTAATCACAAGAAGATGCTTAGGATGCCTATTACTATTTTCAAGTTTCTCTTAATTTGAAAGTGATCACGAATTCGTAAAATCCTTCACTTAGAGGTGACAAAATTAAACTCAACCTCAATCCGTTGTAGTTTGGGCGGGTTAATAATCCATTTATTTATTAGCTCAATCCATCTCGACCCATTCAAAATTGAGTTGACATGCAACCCGAATTAGCTCAAGAAAAATCTTGTCAAAATATAATTTACTTAAGTACTAAAATATTGAAAAAGAATAAATAAAACATGTAAAACTAAGTAAAAGTGATAGGATTGGATTTTGCTATAACTCATTACTCAACTCGTTTTAACCCAACCCATTTTGACATAAGCAAATTTGAATTGGGTTGAATTTTGACTCGTTTATTACCTTGACTCATTATAACTCGCTCAAATTTAACCCAACTCATTCAATTATCACCCCTACCCACACCAAAATCCAATCCAATTAAATCTGTTCATTTTATGTAATGGATTCTTATACACATGGAAAAATGAGTCAAGAATGTCTATTAAAAATACTTTGTCGAATGTTTAGCATTCAAATTAAAACATGTCATAATTCGAATGTGTAAATAAAATTTGTTCCAAAGTTTAAATGGTCGACGATCCATTCAACGTACCACTTTAATTTTGAAAGATCACATAATAAGTGTTTTTGACTTATTTAAAATTGTTTTTAGCTTTTAAAACTCCTTTTTAGTTTTGAAAAAAATCAAAAGCCAAAAGTTGAAATCTCTAACCTGTGACATTTAGCTTTTAACTTATAAACTGCTTAAAAAAAGCCAATTCACTTAATAAGACATTAGTACTTAGAGTTTGGATGACTCCCAAAGATAAAAATGAATGTACTTGATCTAGTGAATTTAATCTAAATATATAAAACAGAAGAATCTCACGAAATAAAATAACAACATATCCAGTGAAATCCCACAAGTGAGGTCTTACGCAGACCTTATCACTACCTAATAGAAATAGCAAGGTTGTCTCCCAAAGACCTTCAACTCAAATAGATCACTCCCAAAAGCAAAAAAATACTAGATACAAAAACGACTATACAAGGGAATCTCATATAAACCGTCCACAAATTATAATGCCTTTCAGTCAAAGGGAAGTAAAGATGAAAATAGTGTGAAGAGAAATTAACTTCAAGTTTTAAATGAGATATAAAGAACCATATCAAAATTTGGTAGGGTAACTTTCAAATTGATCACAAAATAACATGGTAGGAACTACACAATTATCAAACTTTGATACAGATCTAATCTGACAAATTTTGTAACCCAATAGAGCTTGTGCAGAACAGCAAAAGTTCTACAAGACTAAAATTTTCACCTTCAATATACCTTCTTGATGACCGATAAACAGATAACAAGTCGTTAACACGAACATAATGGTTCATTAGCCCAAAAATTGAACATAGTAGGGGAAAAAAGTGACCAAACTCAACATGCTTTTGGTCTACTTCATCCATCTCCCATTGTGTTGCTTAATGCAAAGGGAAACAGGACATACTATAGTGTGAACCTTTTTCCATTTTTGATAGAGTGAACGGTGAACTGTTTACTCTAGCCACTAGGTGTGAACTTACTTACAGGAAAATATAAGTAAGACGACTAGTAAACCGTGAAATAATGGAGAAGGAGCTCCACATGTTGCAGTGTAATCTGATCAAAGATCAATGGGACTTCACAGCTATTGATAGAATAGCAAGCAGATGGGCAGCAATGAAATCAAGCATTCAGAAACAAATTCAGATACTCACAAGAACCCACCACCCATTGAAAACCAGCATTACTGCATTGTCCAATTCTTGATCCACATTCCAGTATGGCAACATTGCAAGCTCATTGTACAATCACCGGAATGGGTTTTACCAACTGTTTTCAAGCACTTCCGCCTGCAGATGCAAATCCAAAGTGAAACTCATCATGATATTTTGGCAGCTCCACATGGTACGAAGGGATGACTTGAGCTGGGCAACAACAGCTTGTTCAGAAAATCCGTGTCTTGTAATGTAAGGTCAACCTTCTGCAACAGCAGATGCAGTGGCACAATCCACGCGAATTCGGTTCGGCAAAGGCCGTGCAATGAGACTATCAGTTACCCAACCTGCTACCTCACCATCACTAGTGACATGATCAAACTCTCTCTCAACATACTCCAAAGATATCTGCAGCCTTCCCCCAGGCCTGCAGTCATTAGCTACACTGCTCGACTTGATTCCTGCATTTTCCTCCAACCAGTACAGGTAATTGACATGAAACAATGACTTCAGCATATCTTGTGGCGATGAACTTTCTTTCAGCACAATCTGCTCCAACAATTTCAAAATAAATGTAAAAAGGTTAGCTAAGCATGAGGCCAAACCACTCCTCCCCCCATTGTAATGAAGAAAAAGAAAGCAGAAGTGAGGTAAAGACAGTATATGAATGAGCACAGTTCCAAGTGAAACAAGCCTCCCAATGATCTACCCATGCTCAATTCCCCCTACCTCTCAGTTATGTTATTTGTGAATCCCTGGAGTATTCATTATTCCTGCTAAGTGAATGATATATATGAGTCATTAATTTTCCCTTCAGAGAGTTTCTCCCTTATTTATACAGTTCAATATCTCTAAATGACATGACATTCTACCGACACTAACTCCAATAATTCACACTTACAAAGGCCAAGCTTAGATCTCAATCACCATTTTTATGAGGTTCACCATACTGCTTGGTGATCAACTTAAGGTATTTTGGGGAGCTGCACTGATGCAATTGCAGAATAATTCTAGTACTAAGAAAGACGATCATGTTAGTTCTTGATCTCTTATCATGATACTTGCCAACTTTGTTTTCTAATAATAGCATAAAATTTTGGATTGTTTTAACTCAAAATTGTGACCATCATAATTCACTAGTGGGGATTGATGAGTTGCAAAATGGATTCTGCAGAACCTTCATATTTCTTTTCTCTTGGTAATATCCAAAAAGAAAAGGTGGAAGGTCAAAATAGCTGGGTTGTTTCTGAATTGGAGTTCTAGAACATGAAATATACTCTCTTGAAGGAGCATGGGAAGGGCAATATTATTTTTTTCCACTTGAAGCACAATACATGTTATGACTAAGTTTAGCTTGTTTGAATACCCAACATTCGTAGTGAATGTCCCGGTGGGAGAGGGACGGGGGAGGTTTGATCTTTCTTTAGTTATAGTAACTACAATCACAAAGGCCAAAATATGATCAATTGTTCCTGATAAATGAAATCCTTAAGCAGAGCAATCAGAAATTTAAGCTTCAACTCTTTATTCACCAGTTTTTAGGAAGTTAACAACTCTTGCAGATGGTAGACCAAATAAAATCTTTAGCTGGGATTATAACAGATTAATCTAAACAAGTGATGTCTCAGTAGTGAAACAATGTGGAGTTCTAACTTCTAAAAGGAGGAGGAAGAGAGACTGGATGGAGTGCAGCAAATGTAAGAGTGAGAGTAATAACAAACAAGCAAAACGAAGATTCACTTACACAAAATATTCCTTCGTGCTCAGTCAGAATGTAACCTTCATTCTTGTACAGTTCAAAAAGAGCAAGCACATCTTCTCGATTCTTAGCAACATCAGAAAGTTTAGAGCCCAGCTGCAACCGTCTAACAATCCGTGCAGCTGCTTGCTTAGCTTGGATAGAAAGCACTTCCGTTTGTGTCTGAAAAAGAAACAATAATCAGATCAGATAGTCTAGTTTCATAGTTTGTGAGTCAAAACCAAATTACATCTTCAATTGGAAGTTGGCATCAACAGAGAAATTTTTCTCCCATTCCCCCAACAAGGAACAAGGGTTATAGTTAAGGCCATCCCTAGTCATTACTCACTAGGTCATCCTTGGTACTCATTATCACTCAATATTATGCTTATCTTGTGAGTTGTTAGTTATTATTCTACTTCTTTTGTTGGAATAAGCATATGTTTCTTATTTCTTCAATGTTTTCCTAATCTCATTTGATGTTGGTAGACATGAAAACACCTTCATTTGTCCTCTATTACTTGATAAAACAGTTAAGCTGGACAAGTATAGTCTTTTTGAGGAAATATCCAACTTTTCTTTTATCAATTTATAGAAAGATACAAGAGAATACTAAGCTCCAATGCCCCCACCCCCATCCAAACACCACCACACACACACACAAAAACCCACACACCCAAAAAAAAAAAAAAGAAGAAGAAGAACATGTTTTGCTGCATAAACATAGACCAGAAATCCCTGCAGTGTATTTTACATAGGGACAATTACATCAAATGACCACTCGGTCATTTCAATTACCAAAATAATGGCCATTTGCTGTATAGTCATGTATACTTAGTGTATATTTCTTGTATAGATTGTATATTCAATGAATAGCTCATGTATAAGTAATCTATATTGTATAGTCAATGTATACTTTCTATGACTTTTGGCAAACTACATTGTATAGTCACTACATATTTCCTATGATTTTTGGCTATTTTTTTTATATAAATAAAACATAGCTATATTTCTTGTAAACTAATTCGTTTATTGTATATATTTGAAATTATCCATTTTATATATTTAAAGGATATTTACATGACAAAACATCAATGCACACACAAAAGAACTTTACAGGTTCTGAGGTTTGTATTGATATGGGGGAAGATGTTTTATGAAACTAGTAAAGTGAAAGCAAACTCACTTCATATGCTGCCTTTAGATTTAAAATAGCTGCTGGAAAAAGGGGCTCCTCATCATTGACCTCTTTAACAGAAGGAACTAGACCACTAAGCAGATATTCACTGAAGACCAAACCTATCAAAAAGTAGTACTGACATAAGATTAAACAATGACAGATTACATGACAAGTTTCAGCTAACTCATAACTTAGTAAGATTTCTATCAAATTAAAGCAACAATTTTCCAGCAGTCAACAAATAAAGTTTAAAATATATAATCCTTATCCGAATTGTAATGATAATGTGATCTATGCTGCAAGGTACCTGTTATATAAGTTGTCAACGCATATGGACATATTCCACAAATAATCACTATAACATCTTCTCCTTCACTCATCTTACATCATTCAGGACACAAATTTAGAACTAGATCTAAGATGTACTTTCCAACACTGGAAGTGATTGTATTATAGGTCATCCCTTGAACACTCATTCTATTAATGGAAGCAAGAAAAACAGGCCACTCTCACGTAAAGAATCCATTTATCAGTTTAACACAAAATACAGTATAAAAAATAAACTTCCTTGTGCTATATGAGTTAATTGTTTTTATCTTATGATATACGAAATAAAAATGCGAAAGAAGAGAAGTACTTGCACGATAAGGATTTAAAGTCCTTAGTTGAATGGACTGATATGACTTCAGATTACAGAACATGTGGATCCAAGTTACCACTCCAAAAGTAGCAAGAGCAAGAGATGTAGAAGAGCGGGTGTAGTTAGCCAGTGCAATGCCAAGCATGATTCCAATAGCTTTGCTCACCATTCCTTGGGCTTCACCCTTTGCAATCACCTGCTACTAGTAACTGATTCAGAATGGAAATAATTTTTCTTCCCAGTAACTCCTCAGTCCTCACAAGGCATATGTATTGTGCGAAAATACACGAGTTGTTGTTGTAGGTATCAAGAGAGGCTGGAACATTAGAAGTTTCATGCCCCAACATATTTGACAACCAACGAAAGAATATCAAATAAAGAAATTACCTCAGCAAAATTCCTCTGAGCTGCAAAACCCGCATAGAAGCAGCTCCTTGTAGCAGCCTGTAAGACAAAGGTTTTTGTTTATCGTTGTTTACAATATGAACCTTAATCTTTTCTTTTTTTTTATTTTTCAAATCGGGGATGGAGGTGGGGAGATTGTGTTTGGGGCATAACATCAAATTCTTCTCTGTAAAAAAGATAAAAATTACATAAATTTAATGGAACGCCTAAGGGACACTTGCAGCACATTTTTGAGACACAATATCAGCAATACAGAGCCAGTTGCTGTAAGACATGCAGATCAGAACCTAGCACTTTTGTAATCATGATCAGATCACACTTGGCTTTCGAAAATATTACCTGGATTAAGGAAGCAGCTGATCTCCCTGCTCCAGCAACAGCTCCAATAGGAACAAACAGATGTGGAAAGGCAGGGGTCAAAATCTCAAGGCCATAAGCAGCATTCTCCAAAAGGTCAGCAAACAGCCTCCAGCTCTTAGGATTGACATCAAAATGCCTGCCATAATTTGACAAAAGAATCTTGCTAAGATACCCAATACCATCCTTAAGCACCCAATTGACAGCAGCAGCAGTAGGAATAGCCCCTTTCCCTAATCCAACAGCATAAAGCAAGGCCTAGGGATAACAAAGTATAGAAATCAATCAGCACTTTCCACTCCTATGATTTTCTTCTTAAGATGATTAAGACAAGGTGAAAATGTTTAAAAAAAAAATGTATTTACATAATCTATTAAAATTTCATTTGTCCACGAAGCTCTCTCTTGTTTCATGTTATGAATTTTGGCATCTTTTTAATTTATGAGGAACCATATTTATAGTTGTGGTAGAGAAGAAAGGTGATGAGAACGAACTCTTTTCATTTGATTTCCTTTATTGACTTGAATCGACGGCCATTACGATTTGAGAGTGACATGGCCACATTTGATTGGCCAAAACAAGTTAATTGTAAGGCTGCATACAATAGATCCTTGTGATCGGGTCCTTCCCTGGACCCTACATATATCGGGAGTTTTAGTGCACCGGGCTATTTTTTTTAATTTGACTAGGCATGTCACGTCATTTGGCATGTGAAATCATTATCTCTACTTGAATTACTTGGCGTTGTAGGCTCGAAAGGGTGCTTGTAACATTCAATTTGCACTGGTTAAGAGACTGAGAAGACCACATTTTAGATAATCAATCAGGATTCTAGTTATGTCCTAAAGTCCAATCTACCATTCGGATAGGATTCCTCTAAAGGGTGCTTGTAACATTCAATTTTGCACTGGTTAAGAGACTGAGAAGACCACATTTTAGATAATCAATCAGGATTCTAGTTATGTCCTAAAGTCCAATCTACCATTCGGATAGAATTCCTCTTAGATGGTCACAAACTCGCATACCAACCAATTAGGAGTATGAAAGGCAGGGTGTACAGTCTTTGTAAGTAAATCATTTCTTCAAAATTGCATGACTAAAGCAGCTTGGTTAATCTTATATTTAAGCTAATCAAGTGCCTATGACTTTGATCTAGAGCATGACGTATTCTAATCCAAAGGTATTGAAGTTCGCTTTTGATTTTAATCTTGATCTTTGAATGCTAGAACACATGATGCTTGCATGTAGAGAAATTCATAGCATTTGATCCATCGTCTCTCAAGTGCTTCTTGTTACAAATTGTGGTGTCTTTTTGAGGTCCCTATTTGTAGTTGTGGGAGAAAAGAGTTGTGATGAAGACACATTCTTTTCCTTTGATTTGATGGTTGACCTGAATCACCGATTGATCAAACTTACGTCATGACAAAACCACATTTGATTGGCCAGAAGAACATGTCACTAGCACACATAACATATTTTTATTTGACTAGGCATGTTACATAACTTAGCATGTGACACAATCCTATTGACTTTCATTTGATTTGGCATGTCATGACATTTGACATGCTCTAGCATAACATGACATCTCGAGCTAACAAAGTAGTTCATCATTTTAACGTCCAAACCAACGAACTAGCATAACAAATATTGGACCTTTTTAATTAAATTCATATTTATTAGACCAAAATAATTAATTCAACTACATTAGCCCGTCGCATTTATTTAAACTAATATATCTTCAATTAACACAAAAGAGTAGTACCTGAGTTGCAAGAACACCACTAATTTGTGCAGCAACACCTTGAACTCCTCTCCAAAGGGCATACTCCAAGTAATCACTAGTAACACTCTCTGGAAATCCCTCAGGAAGCAACAAAGTTGTCGCTAATTCCTTGCATTGCATCCACAAATTGGAAACAAAACTCCCCGATTTCGAATCGGACAATAACCGTGACCACATTGTATTTGTAACAATAAATTCATCCTTTGAATAATCTGGCACAAGTTCAAACCATTTTCCTCCTCTAATTTCATACACAATTTCGCCATTTTTAGTTTTTGCTTGTACAAGTGAAGCTAGGAGTAAGCAGCAGGTAATTGAAGGAAATGCTGATACAAGGAACAACAACAGTGGTTTACACGATAATGCGGAATCGATAAAAGTATCTTCATTGCTAAAAAAAGGAAGGAGGAGAAGAGATTTTTTCTTATCGAAATTGAAGAAATTGCTCCACCAGTCACCGCCACCACTACCGCCGTTGTTTTTTCCGTTTCCACTAGAGCCTCCGCCGCCGTTCCCGATGCAGATATCTCGGCTGGCTGAACGCCGGAAAAGAGACAGCCTATGGATTTTAACGGGAGAGAAAGGAGGAGTATAACAGGTGGCGGCGGAGAACACGGCGGTGGTCGGCGGAGGAAGGAGGGAAAACGACGGCGTAGTCAAACGGAGGAGAGAGAGAGGGTGGCCGGCGGAGCTCATGACTAGTGAAGGACTCTCCCAAAGGGTTGTTAGGTCGCGGCTTTTTTTTTTCAGTGTTAATTTATATCATTTTTTTTTTATTCGATATTCGTCTAACCGAAATCATATATTATAAAAAATTCATTTGAAGATAAAGCTTCCAACAATTTTTTTAATCACTAATTTCTCATAATTTGATTTCAATAAGTTTTTCTCTAAAACACGATCAAGCTAATTTAAATAATTTTTTTAAATATATAAAATTAAATCAAAACAATTGAGTTGATTTCACTTAGTTTCGTTTTTTATAGGTTTATTTAGTTTATGATTGATTTTTATTTACATATATATACGATTATATAGTTTCAAATACGTATAAAATGAACTTATTTTAGCCTAACATTACCAAATTACTAATGAGAAACTTTAAAAATTAACTATAGTTTGGACTTAATTAGATATCTATAGTTATAGTTTATTTAATTATAATTCGTAAGTATATGTTAGAAGGAGAAGAAAGAAGAGAGATGTAATTGTATTAAAAGTATACGATTATATATTTGATGGATTTGTGTATAGCTTATCGACGATTGTATCACTAATACAATTAATTTGTATCAACGAATATAATTGTACCAAAAATCATTGTATTGGTTGATAGAATCAATAGTATCAAGTGAATTAATAAACACATTGTAATAAGTTGTATTAAGTTCAAATATATGAATGAATACAATTTGTATCAACTAATACAATTGTATCATTGTTGTATTTGTATGTATTGTCATGTGTATTTTATTTTGTCTCACCATGCGTGCTTTTATTTGTATTTGTTGTCTAGTGTATTTGTATTTATATTTATATTTTTTATCATTTGTTTCCTTGAAAAAGTTTTTTATATTTTGAATAGATAAAAATTATATATTATTGAAATATCTCATTTGTATTGTATCACTAAAAAGGATTTATATAATTATTAATTATCATTTGCATTTGTATCATTGTCACGTTACGATCAAATACAAAATAAATGAGATAGAATATTCAACATGTTTTAAACTTTAAGCGCTCATGTGACAACATTATTGGTGTTCATTCAATCTAATAAGAGTTTTGTAATTTGTTAAACCCTATTATATCAATATATAGTTGATTTTATCATTAAAAAGTTATTGAAAGTTAAATAAACAAATGTTACAATTTTAAAATAAATTATATTCTTATCTTGAACATACCTGTTAAGAAAATTATTCACTTCTAAAAAAAATAAGAAGTACTTTACTATCTTACCTTTAATTAAATGCTTTGAATATAGAAGTAACTCTTAAATTGATAATTAATAAGTTAAAAAAAATAGTCCTACATTGCTTAATCCGTCATTAATTGGAGCTAATTAACATGACAAAAAAATGTGAATTTATACCCAACTTCCTACCAATTTGGTAAACCTAGCTAAGTGACAATAAATTCTATTTTGCCATTTTTTTCTTTGATAAATTTAAAAAAAAAAAAAACTATTATCTATTAAAATTAAACACTTATTGCTGCCTAATTATTTATTTAGGTAAATAGAAAATCTTATTGAAAAACGTTAAATCATGCTCTAAAATTTTGTAGGTTATTGCAAACTTTTAGACGAGCCTAATTATTTATTTAGGTAAATGGAAAATCTTATTGAAAAACGTTAAATCATGCTCTAAAATTTTGTAGGTTATTGCAAACTTTTAGACGAGCCTAATTATTTATTTAGGTAAATGGAAAATCTTATTGAAAAACGTTAAATCATGCTCTAAAATTTTGTAGGTTATTGCAAACTTTTAGACGAGCCTAATTATTTATTTAGGTAAATGGAAAATCTTATTGAAAAACGTTAAATCATGCTCTAAAATTTTGTAGGTTATTGCAAACTTTTAGACGATAATTAAATATTTTGTTTGTCTAGTTGAGCGATATATTAGCCAACATTCAATCCGAGCTTTACATTATTTGTGATAATAATTTTTCAAGAGATATATTTGCACAAATTTTAGAAATATATCATCATCAATATAAGAAATATTTTTTATGTCATCAAATCATCTCAACTTTATTTGTCGCAACAGCAAATAACTTATTTTTTCCTTATTCAAACTTGAATTTCTCATCACTTAGCTTCCCTTGTCAAGCTATCACATCCCAGTTAATCCATCTGACAAGTAAAGTTGAGTGAGAGATTAATTTATATGTACACTTTATCCAAAATCTTATCTTGGATCAAGATAGAGGTTGTTTCCGTTACACCCTCTAAGCTCAAAATAATCGATTCTAAATTTTTGCCTCCTAGATCTACGCTTCATTAACCACTAGGTTACGCTCTTGACAACAATCAATTTATACACCTGCCTCTGTTAGAACCCCTTTCCCCCCTCCATGGACCAACAATGATTCACCACATGTCCATCGTTGTCCTCTCGGGGAGGGAGGAGGTGGGGTGGGTGCGAGTTTGTCAATCTTATCCCCAAACTCCAGCTAATTATTTAAAAAAAAAAATAAACCAAATTAGGAAAACAACTTATTCAATGTCAACATCTAACAAGTCATCATCAACTCAATACCTAACCCCATTAGTTCAAAGAATAATCAAAGATTCAAGAATGATGACACACTTAGTAGAAGAAATTCTAAACAATTAGAATGATTCTATGATGGAAATGACTTAACTATGACAATAATGGTATCTATATTAATAATAATATCATCATTATTGATCTGTTAAATTATTATTTAACAAACTTATCAACTTATTATAGCTTAGATAAGCAAGCTACAATTAGCTTATGTGCTTACTTAAGCATCATTAAATAGTTAAATAGAGCTATAATATGATATTGTCCTGAATTTTCTACCTTATATATTCCAGTATTATCATAATTACGTTTTACGTTGAAATGCGCAAGACCTTAAACTTTTATAAATTGAAGATATTTTCTTCATATAATAACATCCACAATATAGTCTTCTAGGGTTAAAAGACGTTTAGAGGAGATTATTCTCTCGATATTTTTATATTTTATTTTACATTAACTTGCTTTCTCATATATAATAATAAGTCAATTAACCAAATCATATTAAAATATCATGTTTCTTTTAGTATACTTTCTTTTGTTTTTGATTTATCGTCCTTCAAGAATTGCTTTGCTAGCTTCTGATAATGCATGTTGCCTAGGTTATTTCAATCTCCACAACCCACTCATCATGACCTGTGTTGCTCAAACTCTTCAAAAGAAAACCTATGAGTATGTGTTCGATCCTCCAAAAACCAGGATCAAACAGAGTGCGACAACATTCTTGAAGAGTGCTAGCAACATAGGTCATCACAATAAACTTTTGTGTCTTGGACCCTTCCAAGTATCACAAGGTACGACTCGGATCCTCTAAACCTATGCATTTTTCGAGGATCCAACACAGATGCGGCAACTTCTCAGAGGATCCCAGCAAATAGAGAATAGATCATGAATCCTAGAGTCTAAGCACTATACTCAGCTTGAAGATACAACAATAATGTTACAGTCCTCTTTTGGCATGTGAAATGACCAAATGAGCACCAGTAGGCAGTGGCGGATCAAGAATTAGATACTGCAGTGGTTCTAAAATGTATATCAAACTCCACTTGTACTCGTTTTTTCGCGCATACATATAGGGTTGAGCTCCTCAAGCTATGTCATTCATCTCGTTTTCGAAACACAGTAAATGAAGCTTCTCTTTAGCCCAAAGGAAAATATTTACACAAGTCAAAAAGGAGGTTATTACAGCTAAAGTTCTATAGGTTGTACATTCTTATACAAGCTCTATAATGGCTTAACAAGCTAGAAAGAGCACAACTTTTGTACAAACAAGTCAAGTAACTGTTAACCAACCTTTACGTTCCAGATTCTTCCATGATGACTCGAGGCGCAACAGGTGTAACTTCTCAACAAATGCCTCTAGAACTTCAGCCTCTTCTTCTGGAGCAAAGACCATGCAAATGCTAAGCTCCTGGACCGCCTCCTCGTACTCCCTGGATATTTGTTCATTTGTCAAAATATTTCAGCAAAACAAGGAAAAGAACAGAAATGGTATGTGTAATTCGAGTGTCATTGTTTACCTGCTATAGTACAACATCATGCCGTGGTCTCTCCTCAGAACCCAATTGTGCGGTTGCAGAATCAGCAATCTTTGCGAAGCCATAATAGCCAGCCTAGAAAGTTGGTACCATCCGAGACATATTGTCATTACAAGTGATAAAGACATTGCATACGAACTAATACCGGATAACCAAGGTCAGAACTTCTGCTGAAAAGAAGATGTTCTTACTGTATCCGAGAAGATGTTCTTACTTGCCTAAACTAATAAAACGAAGACCTGACCTTGTATACCACAATACAGTCACCTGAGAACTGTTGTCTAGTAAATGATCTATTAGCACGGTTCTCTAAGCATGTCTCTATATATCGGATGAAAAGTTAATGCACTAGAGATGATAAATTCAATGCCAAGTCGAGGTAATCCCCCGTTTGATGAGAACAAACTATCTAAATATGAGGATGCAGAAATGAGCACGGATATAACACTGACGAGGACTAGAAAGATTTCATTCTTAATAATCATGTGCAAGCTATACATATTAGGCAGACTCTGCAATGATATCACCAGGTAAGTACGTTGAATCCTCCGAAAGTAGTGCAGTTTTGGAGGATTCGACATGGGTGAGATGATATTTTTGGAGAGTCTGAGCAAGACTTGATATTCAGATAGACCACTGAGTTTAGATATGGAAAGCACTTTGTGAAACCAAATGGTGCTATAAATAAGAAGGTTCCGAGAACCTAATTATGCTCGACTAACTAAAAAACTAGATGGAGGAATTAAAACGTAGCCAAAATTAATCGCGCCTCTTCTTTTCTCATGCCAAATGTTGCAAATTAGCATCTTGAACCTGTAGGGACAACGCAAAGTGGCCTGCTTAATCAGGAACGGGAACCAGCGATAGTAAACGAAGACACACTAGAGTGAGTATATGATCTTTACCTCAAATCTTGAGGTCGCAGCAAAGATACAGTTGAAGCATCGGTATTCTTAAACTTCCCGTCCACAGACCTAAGTGGAGAAGTAAGCATCAAACCATGATTTGCTTTTGACGCACGTTTCCAGTGAATCCTCTGTGCAAAAGAATTTTCATTATTGATGAATAATTTTGCCAAAGTTACCAATGACGGCATTAGTAATACTCATAATAACACCATGAGATGTATAAATATAAGCTTTAGAAGTCCAACAGACTCTACCTTTTAGAAGAATAAAACTCACCATGAGATTAGCCAAAGCAATTTCGATAATATCTCGGTTTGTAGCAATCTCAAGCTCTGACAGTGAATTGCTATTGATGTCCGAGGCCTTTGATCTAGGATCATTGACGCACTTGCCGTTAACAATACCAAACAAGCTGTGACCAGAAGTAACCTTGAATAGCTCCTATAGCAGTTGCAAATGAAGATATATCAACTCAATGAGACTAGAGATTATCAGCGTAAATCCTGAAGGAATATACCAGAAGTAGTGGATGGAAATGCCAACGTAAAGATCAAAAGCATCCGTTTGTTCAGACCAACGTACCTCAGGGTTTCCGGTTTGGGGCCATATCAAGAATTCTTCTCCTATTCGAGCTCCCACAATAGTCAGATTAAGTCTTCGACAAACTTCAATGTAAATGACACTAAGCAAAATTGCTGTACATAAGTTAAACAGCACGTCAGATTGCATTAATTAAAATGAAGTATTCAAGAAAGACTTCTGAACTTCATGCTCAAGAAATACGTAAAACAATGAGGATATTGGTGAGATGAATTTTAAGATATACCGCTACAATATCCAGAGCTTAACACTGAATGCAGGTATGAACATTTCGAGTCCACTATCACAGATGACCTTTTGAAACCCCTCGATTTAAAAAGAACAACGTTCACTGCATCCAAAACTTCAACCAAATGGCATCCTATATCTCTCGGAACTAGCTCTGCCTCAACTTCCCTTGCAATGTAATCTAACTCAGCCATCCACTCACTCATATTCTTTCCAGCCAGAGGCATGGCTTCCACGCCTTTCCAGTCAAGCGTATCAGACGACACTGAAGCAGACCTTCGTTCATTTTGGAGTGAATAAGCATCCATTTCCCGGTTGAAATCCATAAATGCCTCGTCTTCGGAAGCAATGTAGAGCAAAGCCTAACCCAGATAATAGGAAAAGACAAAACAACCAAATGAAGAATGCAATTAATACGAGTAAAAGAACAAATGAAGCATGCATGTTACTTGCAAGATGATGATTTAAATACGACAGACAAAAGCAAATGAAAGAAGCAGTTTACTTGCAAAATGATGGTTTAACTCATACGTTGAACGAATTGTTTACTTATTTGCATTTATCTAAACGAAAAACGACAATACCGGAAACTATTTATGGACAGACATTCCAAAACAAACAGCCACTTCGTTTCTGTCCCTTTAAAGCAAGAAAGTGGTTATTAACGAACCAACAGATCGACTGCATTGCACGAAAACAGCTTAGCAAGACAAAATACTACCTTTGCCAGGGAAATATCTTTGTCCTTGGACTGAAATGATATCTCCTGTGTGAACTTTTCCCTAGCGTCTTTCAAAACCTGCCAAATCGCAAAATCTCAATCAATGCTCTAAGGTTAGACCGAGATACTCCAATACACAAACAAAGATAGGCCTATGCATACACTCCTCCGTTTCATGTTATATGGTGGTGTTTGACTGGACAAAAAATTTAAGACAGAAAGATCTTAAAACTCGTGCACTTAAACATGTCATTAAAGTAAGGTTTCCAAATGTAGAAAGGTGTCATTCATCTTTTAACAGACTAAAACGGAAAAGGGTGTTCCAGAAAAGGAATACAAGGAGTATCTTTATTCACATCAACTGATTAAAGAAGTATCAAATCACCATTTTGACAGCAAGAGTTCTAATCTATAAAGCAGCATATCACAAGAAACATAGTCTTAAACCTCCTTGTAGAACTTGGCGCGAGACGACCATCGGGCGTCTGCTAGAGCAGCAGAGGAAGCCACAGGTGAAATGCTCATTCCCCATTTGGGTGCCTTTGTACTTGCAACAGCAGCCAGTTTGTTCCATTTTCCGTTCTCATTCCCAATCCAACATCCAACACAACCATCAAAATTGCACCTGATGATCGCACAGAATAAAGGGTTTGGGAGTTTTTGCCTAGTACTAGCACAAATTCTTCTCCAATCCAGAAATAACTTTACATAAACAAAGTACAATTAAAAAAAGGGGGGAAAAATCCACAGTCCACCAAACAACCTTCTAAAGATCACATTTTTCCTGATAAACCAAGACAAGAATCAGTATTCAACAAACATCCTTCTAAGGAAACCAAACAGAAAAGAAAAAAAGCTCACATTTTTCTTGATAAATCAAAACAAGAACCAAAATTCAGCAAAAATCCTTCTAAAGAAACCAAAAAAGGAAAAAAAGCTCATATTTTTTTTGATAAATCAAAACAAGAACCAAAATTCAGCAAACATCCATCTAAAGAAATCAAAAAATGGAAAAAAAAACTCACATTTTTCTTGATAAATCAAAACAAGAACAAAAATTCAACAAATACCATTCTAAAGAAACCAAAGGGAAAAGCAAAAAAAGCTCACATTTTTCTTGATAAATCAAAACAAGAACAAAAATTCAACAAACACCCTTCTAAAGAAACAACAACATTTTTCTTGATAAATCAAAACAAGAACAAAAATTCTTTTTTTTTTATTTGCACCGGGTGTCCGAGTCCCCCGACTAATCCCGGAGGTGCATAGGAGTTTTCCACAAGTGCACCACGGTTAATTCAGATTTTACCCAGTTCGATGGTCCTCAGAAATTGTTTGCACCCAGTGGGTTTCGATGTTGAGACCAACTCAAATTCAAAAAACACCCTTCTACAGAAACCAAATAGAAAAGGTAAAAAAGAAAAAAAAAAGCTCACATTTTTACTGATAAATCAGAACAATAACCAAATTCATCAAACACCCTTCTAAAAAAACCAACCAGAAAAGAAAAAGAACTTGCATTTCTCCTGATAAATCAAAATTCAACAAAAAAAACCCTCTAAAGATACCTTAAAGTAAAAAAGATTGCATTTTTTTCTTGATAAATCAAAACAAGAACCAAAATCCAACAAAACCCAAATGCAATTCTTGAATTTACAATCCAAAAAACAAAAAAATATTACCTGCTGCAAATGTCTAGAGAAACCATAGCTACTGAAGATGCTTTCACAGCACAGATGACCATTCCTCTAGTCCCAAAAAACTAAAGAGGGGAAAAAAAGTTTAAAAATTTTTATCAATTAATCAAAATTGGAGTTTTTGTATGAGTCCATTTTGGGTAGTGAAGTTGAACACTCAAAAGACCAAGAAGCTGACAAATGGAAGTAACTGAAATTATTATGACAAGTATAAGAACAAAAGTGGAAGCTGACAATACTACTAGTACTACACAAAATTCCAAGACCCATGGTGTTTGGATGATATTTTTATAATCCCATAAAAGCTTTACAATCTTCTCTTTTTTTCACACAATTGGATTGATGAGACTGAAAAACTATCACAAGATTAGTGTATTTTAATATGCTCTATGTAATAGAAATTTAATTGTTCTTTTCTCCCTCTTCTTGTTCTTATTTATAGTGATGATATTGATAAATGGGGTGATAATGGAAAGCCAAAAATACAAGAGGATTAACCCAAAATTCTAATAGGCCTTTCCACATATAAAAAAATATATTTGAATGAAAAAAAAAAAAAACCACTCCACCACATTTGAATTTAGATAGCAATAACATATTCACTAAAATTTTATAAGTAAATTTTTTTTTAAAAAAGGACAAATTTAGTACATTAAAGCTTCTGTTGTGCGCAGAATTTGGGAAAGAATTTGACTATAAGAGTCTATTATATTCAATCTTATCTTGCATTTATATCAAAGGCTATTTTTTCAAGACTTGAACTCATGACCTTCTGACAATATAATAGTAATTTTACCAATTAAAAAATAAAATATACCCAAATTTACATCTTCCTTTGTAGAATCACAGGGGTTATTTTCAAAAAGAACCTGGACATTCAAAATTAAGAGATAAGATTTTTTTACCTCATAAATTTGTACTATATATTTTTAAAATATTGTAATCTTGAGACTTAGATTTCTTACTCCCTTTGTCTCTATTTACTTGTCTTATATTTTTAATTTAATTTTTATTTTTATGTATTATTTTTTACTAACCAAAAAAGGATAATTTTTTATTATACCTTCAATTTATTAACATTGATTTAATGTCTTCCAAAGATATAGTGAGTAAATATTCCTGGAATTTTATCACTTAATAGGGGTAAAATGATAAATTTAATTAATCACTATTTTTTAAATAGACCTGTCAAGTCAAAATTTGACAAATAGATAAGGACGGAGGGAGTATTTAATTTCTAAATATATAAATTTTATTTTTAAAAAATAAAAAAATTTCATGTCCAAATTCATATTTAGAATTAGAAGTTTACGAGAATAATAACGACATATTTAATGTGATTCCACAAATGGAATACTCAGTGTAATTTCATAAGCGAGATTGGAAAGGTGAGAGTATACGCAAACCTTATTTCTACCTTGTTAATAGCCAAACTCGACTGATTACTAACTTTCTATCCTAGTTCTAATCCTCATATATTACTATCTAGGATTATGTCATCGATAAGTTGTAGAAATATCATGTTTCATGCAATCACTTCTCCCTGATACTTTTTCGATCTACTTTTGTCTCTCCTCATTATATCTCTGTATCCAACTCTCACACCTTGAGAATCAAAGCATCTTATATTCACATGCTGAACTATCTAAGTCAACGTTTCCTTATCTTGTTCACTATATACGTCACTCTCACCTTGTCTCAAATATCTTTATTCTCAATCATATATGTCATAGTATGCCTACACATCAATCTCAATATTCTCATTTTAGTTGGTCTCATCTTTAAAATTTGTGAGTTCTTGATCGACCGTAACACCGTCTCATTTAACATAGTTAATCTTACCACCACTCTATTAAACTTAATATTAAAGTTTTTACACATACTTTTATTTTATACTAGTGCGAGTTTTCATTTTATCCACTCAATTTCAATATAACAGGTAACATTCTCATCAATCTTCCCATTTTTTTTGAATTATTGATCAAAGTATTTGAAACATTCTTGTTAGGTAGTGGAGCCTGATTATATATATTTAGCAGCCTTC
>DF367170.1:17595-35429 GCA_000787875.1 Solanum virginianum | reverse complement strand
AGTACCCGATCGGGGTACCCCGACGCAAATACCAAACCAGACACAAACGCAAACCAGATTATACTTCCAACAGATATCTTATTTACAGAAATTTCGATAGAGTTTCCTTTGTTTTATTGACTACCCAAACCCTGCATACAGAAAAGTCCCAGTACACAACATATATATCCAAATATA
The DNA here is from genome assembly GCA_000787875.1 of Solanum virginianum. NCBI lineage: Eukaryota > Viridiplantae > Streptophyta > Magnoliopsida > Solanales > Solanaceae > Solanum > Solanum virginianum. The sequence goes on along the minus strand of DF367170.1, from coordinate 35,252 downwards.
TGGGAGTCAACAAGGTCACCGCTGTGGTTAAACCGCCCAACATACATAACATATGTACATAGTCATACAAACTGCTAAACCCATACTCACAAGTGTCTACAGACCTCTAAATATACCAACAAGATCAAAAGACGGGACAGGGCCCCGTCGTACCCTCAATGTACACAAATACAAAATAGTGAACTATTCACAGGTGTCCACAGACCTCTAACTATACAAACAAGATCAGAAGACAGGACAGGGCCCTGCCGTACCCTCAAATGTACACAAATACAAAATAGTGAACTATGTGTGTATATACCAAGTGTTTGCTCCGAAGCAGAAGGAGCACTTCACACTGTAGTCAGGGATCCTAAGCTGGAGGGTGTCTCACTGGTATGGTTGCACCTGCGGGCATGAAACGCAGCCCTCGAAGCACAGGGGGTCAGTACGAAATACGTACCGAATATGTAAAGTATAATGCACAAAAATGTAAAACAGAGTAGTAACTGCAACAAAATCATAATAATTTAAATCATAACCAAAATAGTAAAATGCTTACTTTCAAAAAAATCCAAACCAGGGTAATAATTCACCACGGGAGTATGGAAGTTAAATGCCCACTACTGGGCCGTCCGAATTACCGAATCGCATCCACTAAGGATATGTCCTGGATTGCCCGAATTTTTCGAGTCGAGCCCAGGTGCAACCAAATCTTGGACCGCTTGAATTATCGAGTCGCGCCCAGGTATATGCCAAATCCTGGACCGCTTGAATAACCGAGTCGCGCCTAGACATAATGTCAATATACCAACCCTGGACCGCTTGAATAATCGAGTCGCGCCCAGGGAATAAAATATTCATATGCAAAGACAAGGTCATTCATGAGATCGAAATAATAGTTATGATATATTCTGTCATGTTACAAACCTCAAAGACCCATCACTCAAACCTGAACACGGCATTTAAACCCAACAATACGACAACTCTAGCGCTATTATTCAAACTCCCACTTTTCATTTTCATTCAGATTCCATGGCAACAAGGCAAACAAACCATGACTTCTAAGACTTGTACCAGTAAAGCAACATCTTGGGAAGAGAAATATGTAAGCAAATTCTAACAAACTGATCTTTAAACAGAGAACCAATATGTAGTCATAGCAATAACATGTAAATAAATACACTTACGGACATATGACAATTTCTGACTTAAAACTTAAAGTTTTGATAGCTAATAGTCAACTTAAAGATAAGATCACGCTAGAAAATAATAGTTGACTCAACATGATAGTAGCAACCTTAGGACATCTACTGGATATTGTTACTTTATCTAGATAACAAGCTTGAGGTAGTATTGAAGAAAAGGAATGATCTTAAACCCCAATGAATGTGTTGAAATAACAGAGACTAGGGAAGACATGCATTAATAGAAGATATGACAGTTCATATTGTGAAGGATTAAGAAGACATAGGCCACTTGGATTTAGCTTATAGCTCTTATTTAATTCAAACCGCTCTTCAAATAACAAGATACTCAAAGAATTCCTTATCCTCGCCAGTGACGGTAACCAAACATACATATAGTTATGCCCAACTAGATCTCAACCTCATCAGGTCTACCATATTATAAAATCATTAGTGTATCTATGTATTTGGTTTGCTCAAAACAAATTATCTTATTGTGAGCAACAAAATATGAACAGACCAGCTACTGACCAAGAAATAGACCAAATTTCATAAGAACGCCGAGAAACGAATATAAGTCATGCCATGAAACAAATGCTTTACATACCTCAATTTTCTTCATCAAACTAATTCCAATGCCAAGCCAATCTAACTTACTCTTCTGGACGTCCAACGTCTACAACAAATCACAATAACGCTAATGGTTAGCTAAAGGCCCTTTTTAGCCTTAAATCCCAAACTTGCCCCTAATTTTATAAAAATTTTGACAGCACTTCCTCTTAAACTAGACCACCCCAAGAATCCATCTCGGCTCTAAAAAATCAACAAAACAACAATATCAACAATAACAACAACAAGTCTTTTGAATGCTATTATTGCAATAAATTCACTAACGATCCTCATTTCGCTGCATTTACAACAATGGGGCACCTTACTATATATATATGCATATATCATATTCAAACACTCCCTTAACACTCCAAGAACCATATTAGATCACCTTACATTTACAAAAATGGGGCAACTTACTATATATCTACATATATCATATTCAAACACTCCCTTAACACTTCAAGAACCATATTACATGACCCAAACATTAAATGTATACTTCCAATGTTAAAACATAACATTTAATTACATACATGGACTCCAATTCGACCAATTCTTCAATTACACATATAAATAATTTCCATACCTCTTTCACCCCCACAAGGCTTATATTCATGCATCTAAACATAATTCCATAGTTTCAATACAATATACCACCATTTACATACATACTTGAAATTTGACCCTAACTTTCCTTATTCACAATTCACTTTAACATACCCAAAATTTCGACCCTAACCCCCATCTTCACAACTCATTTAAACAAGCTATTTTTCAATATTTTCTTTCAATTTAACCTACACCAACATATATACAAGCTTTAATTTACATAAGATAAAGTTAGAAATCAACATACCTTTCACACCCCTTTAATGGATTCAAATTGTCAAAATCATAAAACGAGGTGTTTTCTCGGCCAACCAACGCCTCTTCGCTACTTAGGGGACTCAATATACCAAGCTTGTAGCATCAAAATAATTTTAAAATTGAAAAAATACAAATTTTAATTAATTGCCACAGTAACCCGAGAGGGTTCTTCAGCTATGCTCTAGTTTGTTTTTTGGAAATTTGGCTAAGTATGGAATTATTGTGGTCTTGGTCCTATAGAGTACATATATAGATATAAAGAAGCTCCTTAAGTGGCCAAGTGTGGTATAGGAAGGTTACATAATTTAAATGGGCCACTTCTTATTTCCTTATGAACTCAAGTCTTAAAAGTTACACTTTGGTCCCCAAATTTTCCTACGTGAGCCAATTGAGGATGTGCAAAGATACAGTTAAAGACGTACAAATTCTAACAACCTAATTTTTGAAAATTCTACTCAAGTCCCCAAACTTTCCAAAAATATCACTTTAATTGCTAATTTTCTAAAATTGACACATTAGTCTCAATTTTTAATGGTTCCAACACACCACAATATGGGTTTTAGTACTTGGCCTGGCTACTTACTCAGTGGAAGACTTAATAACAGTGGAAAAACTAAAGAAACAATAAGAGGGTTCATAATTGTCTGCATAACTGAATGAAATGACTATTAAGTAATATTTGAAATACTAAAAACTCAAATACTGAACATGTGATCCATGGAACCTCTATTTCGTTGTCTGAAGGCTACTGAGACAGACCCAAGTAGCTAAAAATAAAAGTAAAGACTAAAAGGAAATAACATAAATCATGAGCCTCTGACTGAGAAGAGGCCTCACCACTAGTCTGAAAGCCCTCAAATCCTCAACGGAGTGGTTGCTGACGAACTCGGTCACATGCGTCCGCATCATAAAATGATGCAGGTCCTAAGGATGTTAGTACATGGAAGGTATGATATTGAAGATAGACAAAATATTTAAATAGTATATCATAAATGCTTCTGAAAAACATAATCATGAATCATAGTTAATTAGCAACAATCATAAAGGTTGATATGCTAAAAAAAACATGCAAAAAATAATATGTTGAAATTAGTAAGTAAAACATAATTTTCTTAACTTAGGGAGTTTCTCTAACCGACAACCACCACTATGTGCTTCGTGGTGATACAACGTCTTTCCTACGCTGCTAAAGCTATCCCGTACTTTACTGGGGTAGGGGACGAAGTGCTAGGGGAGTGGATCCATTCCAAATTTGGGCCATCTTAGTGGCTAAAGAGGAAGGTACCGTTGTACCACCCTATCCTATGCTGGCTACATAGTTTATGAGTTTGAGTAATTTATTCTACTCTTACCCTATATCGGTGCTCAATATTACTCCCAAAATACTTTATATATCTCATTCTCAAATGATCATAAGTTCTTGAAAATCTAGCTTTCTTGGGGACTTAGCCCAGCCTACTACTTAGTTTTCTCAACTAAAGTTTTAACTTTGACTGAAATTTGTGATCTTCTCAAACAGTCTTTAACATATAGTTCTCTCATTTAAAGTGCATGAAAGATTCATGAAAAGGATTCTTTAACTAATGTTGACTACAAACTTTATGGGTATTCATAAAACTGCTATAGAATTCACAAAGAATCATGTATAACTTTAAATCTTGAAGACAATACGCTAAATAATCATTAAAGGATCAAGAACCACCATTCTTTATCAAGAATCTAAACATATGTGAGAAATTTTACTAAACTTTACAGAATATACGTAAATTCAATTTCATCTAATGCTTGAAACCTGGGATGGAAGGTATCACATACTCTCTAAAATATTCTCAAAATAAATTAGTTTTTGTATGGCCTTACATACCTTAGAAGAAATTTCTTGAAAAGTTGGAGAGAATCTCTTGAATTTCTTTAAGCTAAATGTTTCTTGGAAGGGTTTGAGCGTTTGAATGCGTGAAAAGAAACATTTTAGGACTTAATTCAACTTAAAAACTTAGTTTAGGATATGGGGTATGGCAAAAGTCAGATTTACCCCTCCCCTTAAAAAAATGAAACTATCCTTCTACTAGACTAGTGCGCGATGCGCATTGGTATGTTTTAGCATATTTTCGCGAATTTTTCAACTTTTCAAAATTTTGGAGAAAATTTCAAGTGTGGTTCTACGTCCATTCTGCGTCGCAGAAGGAGCACAGAAATCCCACTATTTTGAGCTTTTTTGAAGAAAAATAATTCGCATTTTTCAAGTTTTTGTCGAGTTAGGACCATTTTGGAACTTGATTTTTTGCATTGATTACAAATCCGATCTCGAATTTGCAAATAGAGCATTGGAAGATACGCTATGCGGGAGGTCAAGTCTAGGGCTATTTTTGTCAGTTCATGGGGTATTATAATATCTTTCTCTTGGGATCATTCATCATCGAATGATAACGATATGAACAAAACAAGCTCAAAGCACAAGATTCTCGAACTTAACCAACATAAATTTTCAAGGTATGTTAAGAAATTTTACCTTCAAGGTTCTCGTTTAGGCTAATAAACAAGTGCGGATACTTAGCCTTCATGTCTTCCTCAGCCTTCAATATAGCTTCCTCCACGAATTAATTCCTCTATAGAACCTTCTCTGAAGCAATCTCTTTGGTTCTCAACTTACGAACTTGCCAGTCTAATACCTGTACCGAGATCTTCTCATATGCGAAATTGTCCTTAATCCCCATACTATAAACCGAAACCACTAGAGAGGGATCTCCTAAGCACTTCTTAAGCATGGAAATATCAAACATCGGATGAATAACACTTAACTCTGCTGATAACTCTAAGTTGTAAGCAATGCTACTCTTCTCAGAATCTGATATGTCCCAATATATTGTGAGATGAGCTTCCCATTCATCTCGAATCTCATAACTCCTTTCATTCGAGATACATTTAAGTAAACCCATCGCCTACATCAAAATCCAAATCTCTTCTTCTAACATCTGTGTAAGACTTTTGTCTACTCTGAGCTATCTTGAGCCTTTCCTAGATAACTTTCACTTTTTTCATAGCCTGGTGGACTAGATAAGGTCCTATAAGTCTTGTCTCACCAACTTCAACTTATTCGATGGGTGATCTATACCTTCTACAATAAAGAGCCTCATATGATGCCATCTGTATGTTGTCCTGAAAACTATTATTGTAAGAGAACTTAATCATAGGTAAATGATCATCCCAATTACCTTTAAAGTCGATCACACAAGCTCTCAACATATCTTTCAAAGTCTGTATAGTTCGTTCTGCTTGCCCGTCTGTTTGTGGGTGAAAGGTTGTGCTGAGATTCACCTTCGTACTAAGCCCCTTCTGAAAGGACTTCCAAAAATATACTGTAAACTGAGTTCCTCTGTCTGAAATAATGGACACAAGGACCCCATGCAGCCTAAAAATCTCCTTAAGATAGAGTTTGACATAGTCTTCAGCTGTATCAGTCATCTTGACAGGTAGGAAGTAAGCCAACTTGGTCATTGTATCTACTATAACCCATATGGAATCACGTTATCTATGGGGTTGAGGTAAGCCTGTTATGAAGTCTATATTAATCATCTCCCATTTCCATTCTAGAATCTCTATGTTCTGGGCTACACCACAAGGCCTTTGGTGCTCAACCTTAACTTGATGGCAATTTAGGCATCTAGACACAAACTCTGCAATGTCATTCTTCATACCACCCCACCAATAGATTTCTCGCAAATCCCTATATATCTTTGTTGCACCAGGGTGGATAGAGTATCTGAAATTATGAGCCTCAGATAAGATCCTATCTCTAAGACCAGCAACGTTTGGCACATACAACCTGCCTTGGTATCTCAAGACACCATCTTCCCCTTTTGAGAATACTAATACTTTCTGCTTCTGAATATCTTCCTTCAATTGGAGGAAAATGAGATCCCTGTCTTGCTTTTCTTTCACTTCTACCACCAAAGATTACTCTGAACTATTTATGACAATGGCTCCCCCTTCGTCAAAATCTTCAATCTAGACTCCTAAACGGGCTTTTCTGTGGACCTACTTAGCTAACCTTTCTTTTCAGCCTTAACATGGGTTGTGCTCCCCCATGGTCACCCTACTAAGAGTATCAGCAACCTCTTTAGCTTTACCTGGATGATAAAAGATACTTATATCATAGTCTTTCAGCAGCTCCAACCATCTCCTCTATCTCAAATTCAGTTCCTTCTAGCCAAACACATACTGCAAACTCTTGTGGTCCATGAATATATTCACGGGCCACCATATAGATAGTGTCTCCAGATCTACAAAGTAAATACCACTGCAGCAATCTTAGTCAAGGGAGTTGAAATAGAAGAAAAATCCCTCTATAAACTATCAATAGTACCCTACCAAGCCTAAGAAACTCCTTATCTCTGTAGGAGTTGTAGGCCTTGGCCAATTCTTTACTACTTTAATGTTTTGGGAATCAACTTAGATACCCTCACTAGACACAATGTGCCTCAAAAGGCCACAGATTCCAACCAGAACTCACACTTAGAAATTTTAGTGTATAGCTACTGATCCTTTAGGGTCTGAAGGATAATTTTAGATAGTCTGCATGCACCTCCTTATTACAGGAGTAGATCAGGATATCATCTATAAATACGATAACAAACATATCTAGGTTCGGCCTCAATACCCTATTCATAAGGTCTATGAAAGCTGCTGGTGTATTTGTTAGCCCGAAGGACATAACCAAACATTCATAATGAAAATATTGGGTTCTGCTTAGGAATGTCTTTCTCTCTAACTTTAAGCTGATGATACCCAGATCTAAGATATATTGGAAAAATAAGTAGCACTCTAAAATTGATTGAACAGATTATCAATTCTGGGAAGAGGATACTTATTCTTAATGGTGATATTGTTCAATTGACGGTAATCTATGCACATCTAAAGAGAACCATCCTTTTTACACATGAAAAGAACTGTAGCACCCCAAGGTAAAACATTTGGTCTAATGAAACCCTTATCTAAGAGACCTTTTAGCTGTATCTTTAACTTTTTTAGCTTCGAAGGAGCCATACGTATGGAGGAATAGATATGTGCTGAGTATCTGGAAGAGTGTCTATCCCAAAGTCTATCTCCCTATCAAGAGGGACTCTAGGTAGATCCTCACAAAAGACTTCTGGGAACTCATTCACAATTGGGAAGGCTGAAGAGATGGTGCCTCGGCACGAGAATCTTGAACTCTGACTAGGTGATATATATACCCTTTGGAAATCAACTTTCTAGCCTTAAAATATGAAACAAACTGGCTCTTAGTGGAAACTGAGCTACCCCTCCACTTTAAGACTGGTTTGCTAGGAAATTAAAATTTGACTACTCTGGTTCTTCAATCTACAAAGGCATACCCAGCAGGAAGCCAATCCATTTCTAGGATGACATCAAACTCTACCATATCTAACTCCACAAAATCAGCTACAATAGTCTTATGATAAATTGAGACTGGACAACCCCTATAAATTCTTTGGACTAAAACAAACTCTCTAGTAGGAGTATAAACACGAAAAGGCTCAATAAGACATTCTGGATTAACCCCAAACTTTATAGCTACATATGGGGTTACAAAAGACAATATGGCTACAAGGTCTTATAATGCATATACATCATGCGTAAAGATTTTGAGCATACCCGTAACTACATTGTCACGACCTAACCCCGTGGGCCGTGATTAGAGCCCGATTAGGGCACCCGAATCAAAATACCAAACCAAATTATGACTACTGTATTATTTTTACAGAAATTTTGGCAGAGTTTTCTTAGTTTTACGGACTATCCCTAACCCTGCACTCAGAAAAGAAACCCAACATACACAACATATATATATATATATATATATCCGCGCACCGACAAGGTCACCGCTGCGGTTAAACCACGCAACATACAAAACATATATATAAAGTCATACAAACTGTCTTAATCCATACACGTAGACGTCCACAGACCTCTAGCTACACAAACTGAATCAGAAGACGGGACAGGGCCCCCGTCGTACCCTCTAATGTACAGAAATACAAAATAGTAAATAAGTGTATATATACCCAGAGTTTGGTCTAAAGCAAAGGAACACTTTAAACAGTAGTCAGAATCCTAAGCTGGTGGATCTCTCACTTGTATGTCTGTACCTGCGGGCATGAAACATAGTCCCCGAAGTAAAGAGGGTCAGTACGAAATACGTACTGAATATGTAAAGCAGCAAGTACAGAATATATATATATATATATCAGTACAACTATTAAAACAAAGGTACAATGGTTTAAACAAAAGTACAGAGGCAGTATATATCCAAAAATATCAAAATGTCTACTTTTAAGATTTAAATCACAAAACGTCTACTTTCCAAATATCAATTATGCATAGGGCACAAGAAATATAGTCGCCCACCTATTACATATCAAATGTAGGATAAATGAGTTAGGCGTCCCTATACTCACAAATTCTAATACAGAAATGGCATAGTGCAAAAGTTGGCCCGCTCGGGTTATCGAGTCGCGCCACTAAACATATGACCTGGACCGCTCAGGGTGTCGAGGCGCGCCCACTAAGAATATGATCTGGACCGCTCGGGGTGTCGAGGCGCGCCCACTAAGAATATGATCTGGTCCGGGCACTAGTCACAGACTACAGATCGGGTTGTGACAATGTGATTAAGGTCGAAGGAATTATTCAGTGGAAAACGGATAACTCCTTTAGAGTTGCCGAATGCAGTCTCTCAAGACGTAACACTCTCCCACCTGATCAAAGCAAATTTCACAAATCATGCATTCATCTATAAAACACCATAACCCTAATTACAATGACTAAAAAAAGAAGTTACCTCTCTACATTTGAAGCTTTTGAGCAGAGACTTGTGTCGTGGATGTTGAGAAGCAAATAATAATAATTACCAGCAGGAGGAGAAATGAGCTCATCATTTTCCACATAGTTTCAATTGTCACTGAAAGGAAATTAAAAAAAATCAAGGATCAAGCATTATGGATTTTTTTAATTATATATAACTAGTTATTCTGTGTTTTTTTATAACTATAGTACTTTTTTTTTTAAAATTAAACTATCAGGGGATTATTGGCTCTGGCTTTAACAAGAGCAAACTATTATCTGGGTTGGCTCTGAAACTCACTTCATGGATAGTGTTCCAATGGATTAATTAAAATATTCTTAAATCAATTTAATTCTTCCCAGAAAACTAGTTAATAATCATGCTATGATTTCCATTACGACAATTCAACATTTCAATTGAAGGAAAGACATCACGATTCCTTGTGGAAAAAAAATGATTTGCTGAGGCGGAAAAAAAGATAGCAAATTTCTACCAAGATAACTGGAAGTTTTGAAGTCAGAGGAATCAACAATCAACCATAGCAAAAGATCATTTTTATATGATAGCAGAATTAATTTACAGCGTCGATCTGTCAATTGTAAAGCATCATAAATGGCTACAATTATACCTAAAGTAGTTTTGTTTAAAATTATGAATTCTCAAAAAGAAATTAATTACCATCTCTTTTTGGACAGCTGCACAACGATCCTCATGTGCCTTAAGCTCTTTTTTCCTAAATGTTTTGGTATAAAATTATAAAGGTTTATGCGTAGTGATATCTCTTCAAAATCATCTCTCCAGATAAAATATAAAGAGATAGACTTTAACTAATTGAATATCTCTTTAATGTAGTTGAAAATACTCAAGCTTCCCTAGAAATCTTCTTTTACTACTAGTTTTTAAATACCTTTACTTCACTGAAAATAATACACAATCTATAGTAATATAAATCATGTATCTCAAATCAGTTAAGAGTTTATGTGACAGGTAAGCATAAATAATAGTCAAGAATTGGATTATGCAGGAAATCATACTTTCAATGATAGAGATTCAAATTTAATAATAAAGAATAACATGAACTTGAATTTCAAGAAAGATTGGAAAATTCGCGATTAAATACTTACTAACTAAAATTAGATGTAGGGCATGAGGACCCTTACATATTTGGAAGAACTAGATTCTTTAAGAGCTCTAAAGAAGGTGCTTGGATGCCCTAACTTTTCTCCTTTTGAAACTATGGTTTAAGTTTTGAGAATGTTTTGTGCATAATGAGATTGACTGATAATATTGAGGGACTTAGTTAGGTGTAAAACTGTCAAGTTTATGTTTAGAAAAGGTGAAAAAAGACTAAAATAATCCTTCTTTAAAATATGCTAAGAAGCTCATCTATGGGGCTATCTACGGTCTGTAGAAACTTCTACGGGCCATACAATCAATTCATAGAATCTGGGGTCCTAGAACTCATTCTACGGGCCCAAACTATAATCGTAAAAGCTTTTATGATCCGTAGTTGAGTTGGTAGAGTTTGGACACAAAATTTGACTTGCAAGAGTCAATCCACGAGCTGAATGCATGTTTTGTAGTTCAATCTATGACCCATAATTCAGGGTCATAGAACCAACTCACCTCTGGCAGTCTGTAGTAAAATTGTCATAATATTCTTTTACGAACTTCAAATGAGATAAAGTTTATGGCATTGGAAAGATAATTCACAGATCTTTTATTTGATAGTTAATAGGCCACTTAATTCTTTGTGTGCTGAGAATTATGGTTATTTAAATTTGACCATTGCATAATCTAATGTGAAAAACTTAATCAATAGAAAAGTTTTGAACTAGAAGAAGTACAACAATTCTCTTATGGACCTAATTCACTTCTAATACACTTCCCATAGATAGGAATGAGCCTTAAAACATAGATATATGTAAGGCATCACTAGATTTAAGATTATGTACTTAAGACGAAAAAATTCGAATCCTACGAATAAAGTTGTGGGGTGTTACACTTCAGCTATTTGTCCAAGATATGTTTAAATTTATTATGTGATTCCATCATATTAGTCAAAGGCAGAACTACATAAACTTATTTTTCCTCTTGCAAGTAATAGTAGTTTGATTTAATAATGAGGAAGAGAAGTTCACAAAAAATATGACTCAACTTAAATTTAATTGACCAAAAAAAAAAAGAGAGAAATCTGTTACATGATTCAAAAAATATGACTTTTGTTAAATTGTAAACTAAATATGCTATAAATAGGATGTCGAGGAAGCAAAACATCATCAAGTCACTTATTGAGCATTCAAAAAAATTAAGATATGGCTTTTAAAGTGTTGACCCTTTTCCTCATGTTTATGATGATAGGACTATGTAAGTCTTTTGCTTGATTTAATTTTTTAGTAAGAATTATCATGTACTTCTCTGTAACGGTTTTTAAGTTTACTTTGTAAAGCTTCTTGTGCTCACATATGAAATGTTTTTCTATTAATTATAGATTCTCACATTTAATTTGATAGGTACTTCACCGAAAGTTGAAGCACGGGATATTCCCATATGTTGTTGTAAGACAGATGAAGATTGTGGAAAAGTGTGTGGGAGTATCACACCTTATTATTGTGAAGTGCGTTGGTGTTACTGTGGGCGGTCGCCTCCTCCAAGTCGAATGACAGAAGCTTATGAAACAATAAATTGAAGGTCAAAATTTCATCGGATGAAATAGAAACGAAAAATAAAAGCTGGAAACTTTGCTTCTTCCTTCAAAAATATATAAATTGGAATTTAATTTCTGTTTTTATGTAACTTATAATAAGGCATTAGCCAAATAAGAAAGCTTATCGTTCCTTTTTTATGTTCTATACTTTTCTTTTGATAAATAGTCTTTGATTTGAATAATATTTGCATGGTACAATCGTAAGTACTTAGCAAAACATAGCCTTCCTTCTTTCTTTCTTTCTTTCTTTTGGGGGTTGTCTTGGGTTGTTTGACCCTTTTTTTAAAACTTCTTTTAGGAATCAAACCTTGAGAAATACATTTGTCCATATAATATCAAAATTGAAGAATTCGTTTTTAATTACTCACAAATTTTTTAAAATAACTCCAATTAGTACTCATGGGCATACACAAATCTAAATATATATATATATATATATATATATATATATATATAAACTAAAGATCTCAACTTAGAATACTAATTTCAAAATTGTTATAGAAAAATTTTACAAAATAGATAAAATACTGAGTCATGATCATAATTGCTTATTATTTGTAGTTGAATATAGCTATCTTTTCTTGCTTATATAACACTGAAATGTAATTTTTATAGCGCATTAATGGTTTATTTTTAAAGTATGAGCAAGTACATAAATGGATGCCACATATACTATAAACAAACGTAGAATTATACAAATAATTCTATAAATTAGGTGTTGAAAAATTTCACTTTGTTGTTTGTTCCAATCTTATGATATTTTTCTAGTTTCAAAAGTCAAATATTTTTTTTTATCATGATTTTTAATACGAATTTGAAATAATTTGAATTGACGATATTATGACTTCTTGTAATTTTATATCAATTTTGTTACCCAAAAATTTAAAGATTTCAAGTCAAAATTTAAAATTTTAATTTTGAAATTTAATCGTGCCACATAAATTCGAATAGAGGGAGTAATATTAATTAAAATAACATATCCAGTGAAATCTCGCAAGTGGGGTATGAGAAGATAATATTATTAATTATTTCATAAAATTTAAATGAAATATATTATAGAATCTAAGGTCAAAATTTAAAATTTTGATGCCTAAGATTCAAATTGTGCGACATAAATTAGAATAAAGGGAACAAATATTAAGTTTGCAAAATATATTTATCGTTGAAAAAAAATTATATTTCTTTAAAAAATCTTTTTAGGAGTATTTAAATATTATGATCTTTTCAAGATCTATAAAAGCTACACTTTAGTTTAGAACTCTCTAACATGTTTTAAAAAATAGAAAAAATATCAAAACCTATGAATTTTAAATTCTTTTTCCTTTGTTGTGGGATATTTTAGTAACTAGGCGAGTAATTTATTTCATAAATAATATTCATTTTTTAAGATATGTTTACTTTTATTATCTAATTGCATCATCAATCAAATGCAAAATTAATTAATTGTATTTTTCCTCTTGCATGTAATGCTAGTTTGACTTTGTTAAATTTATTTTGTAGACTGAACATAAGATAAAAATGAATTCAGGTAAGAAAAAATAAATCACTAAATAAATGATAAAATAAAAATTAACCTATAGTGATAGATAAAGACATGTGAAGTAGAGAGATAGGAAGAAGTGTAGAAGTTGAAATTATAAAACAAATAAAAACTTTGAACCTACAAATTGCTCCTACAAAGATGAGTTCAAACCTCAAACTTTACGAGAAAAAGAATACTCCAAGAAAAAATATTTATAAGTGGTTATTCTCTTATTATCATACTCTTTTTATTTTTATTTGTTATAATACACATAGCACTATTTCAGTAAAAACACTATTGTCAGTACGTGGAAGGTACGATATGTAAGATGGCCAAAACATTGAAACAGTATACCATAAATGCTTCTCAAAAAAATAATCATGAATCATAGTTAATTAGCAACAATCATAAAGGCTAATATGCTGAAAATAATATGCAAAAGAAATAATATGTTGAAATCAGTAAGTAAAATGTAATTTTCTTAGCTTGGGGAGTTTCTCTAACCGACAACCACCACTATGAGATTCATGGTGATATAACGTCCTGCCTGCACTGCCAGAGCTGTCTCGTACTTTTCCGGGGTAGGGGGACAAAGTTCTAGGGGAGTGGATCCATCCCAAATCTGGGTCATCTGAGTGGCTAAAGAGGAAGTTACCATAGTACCACCCTATCCTATGCTGGCTACATAGTTTATGAGTTTGAGTAATTTATTCTACTCTCGCGTTCGAGTAATTTATTCTAATCTCACCTATATCGGTGCTCAATACTACTCCCAAAATACTTTATATAACTCATTCTTAAATGATCATAAGTTCTTGAAAATCTAGCTTTCTTGGGGACTTAGCCCAGCCTACTACTTAGTCTTCTCAACTAAAGTCTTTAACTTTGACTGAAATTTGTGATCTTCTCAAACATTCTTTAACATATAGTTCTCTCAGCTAAAGTGCATGAAATTATTCATGAAAGGGATTCTTTAACTAATCTTGACTATAAACTTTATGGGTATTGATAAAACCCCTATAAAATTCACAAGGAATCATGTATAGCTTTAAATCTTGAAGACAATTTGCTAAATAATCATTAAAGGATCAAGAACCATCATTCTTTATCAAGAATCTAAACATACGTAAGAAATTTTACTAAACTTTACAGAATATAAATTCAATATCAACTAAGACTTGAAACCTTTTGGATGGAACACATACTTTCTAAAATATTCTCAAAATAAATTAGTTTTTGTGTGGCCTTACATACCTTAGAAGAAATTTCTTGAAGGCTTGAGACCTGTTGGATGAAAGGTATCATATGTTTTCTAAAATATTCTCAAAATAAATTAGTTTTTGTGTGGCCTTACATACCTTAGAAGAAATTTCTTGAAAAGTTGGGGAGAATCTCCTGAATTCCTATACGCTAAATATTTCTTGGAAGGGTTTGAGCGTTTGAATGTGTGAAAAGAAACATTTTAGGACTTAATTCGACTTAAAAATTGACTTAGTATAGAATATGGGGTGTGAAAAAAAGTCAGATTTACCCCTCCCCTTAAAAAAACAAAATTGTCCCTCTACTAAGCTAGTGTGTGACGTGTACTAGTGTGTTTTCGCGAATTTTTCAACTTTTCAAAATTTCAAAGAAAATTCCTAGTGTTGTTCCGCGCCCACTCTGCGTCACGGAAGGGGCGCGGAAACCCCACTGTTTTGAACTTTCTTGAAGAAAAATAATTTGCATTTTTTCAAGTTTTTATCTAGTTTAGGCTATTTTCCGACTTGATTTCTTGCACTGATCGCAAATTTGATCTCAAATTTGTAAAAGAAGCATGGAAAGACATCTTACACACAAGGTCAAGTCTAGGGGTATTTTTGTTAGTTCATGGGGATGTACAGATGACATCAAGGAGGAACAAACAGTGTTTCAATAAAAAGGACTATTGAATTACTGTTTGATATCACATACCTTGATGGTATCAAGGATGACAAAATAATGGTTATCACGACCAAACCCCGTGGGCCGTGACTAGTGCCCGGATGGGCACCCAAACACAATCACCAAACCAAATTTCCAAATAGATGACTGATGCCAGCAGAAATATCAAACCTATTGTCAAATCTGATCCAACATGTCTAAAATTTTAAAGGAAATTTCTAAACAGATTCACTCATACTTCTCAAATTACTCGAAAATGACCTGCATATCGAAAGATGTCAACAGAGACCAAACGGAATCCACAGAATATCATATGTGCATATATAGCCGGCAAGGCCGCTATGGCGGGGAAAACTGCCTACCAAACATATCAAACATATTATGCAAGTCTAGTCAGACAAACGGGGCACAACCCACACATGTATATATCAACAGACCTCTAAAAAAACTGACAAAATCATAGGACGGGACAGGACCCTGTCGTGCCCCTGAACGGATCTCTCTCTCTCTCTCTCTCTCTCTCTCTATATATATATATATATATATATATATAATGCAGCAAACGAGCGTACACGTAAAAAAAACCAAAAGTAGGATCTAGAGTAAGGGAGCATTTCCAATCGCAGAAGGATGTCCTAAGCTGATAAGTCACCAAACTGTGTGTCAGAACTTGCGGGCATGAGCGCAGCCCCTGAAAAAAAAGGTCAGTATAAAATACGTACCGAATATGTAAAGTAGAATGTACAGGCCTGCGGGCATGAAACGCAGCCCCTGAAGCAAAGGGGGTCAGTACAGAAAATGTACCGAATATGTAACACAGAATGTACCGAATATAAATTAGAGTAATAATCAAAATAAAAGTATAAAAGTCAAATACATATCCAAAACATCAAAATGTTTATTTGCAAAATACCTAAACCATGCCTAACGGACAGAACTGGTGGCGGCCTTCAAAACATATGTCGTCCACCGCATATCACCAGAAAGTTCAAATCTCTAAAATCTCCATCACATATTACCAAGGGGCATCATGCATTATGCCAACATACAGAAGGCCACAAGCACCTTGAAAAAGGAGTAAATTACCTGTAGGTACTGAAAATAAGTGAGGAAATTCCTTCTTCATCTGCTCCTCAGCTTCCCAGATCAAATCTAAGCTGAGCTCGACCCTTGGACGAAGCCAACCCGCCGAACACAGCACCACACCAGAATACATGCATATCCTAATGGCACAACAAACAATCAACCCGGAAATTGATGAGCGATGTCATAATAGGCACGAGCAAAGTCGTGAGTAATCATATGCATAAAGAAATCATTATCATAAATCTAAAAGTGAAGTAAAATATTCTTATTTGAAATCACGATATCATAATAGGCATGAGCAGAGTCGTGAGTAATCATATGCATAAAAAATCATTATCATAAATCCCAAAGTGGAGTAAAATATTCATATTTGAAATCGAAATAATATTTATTACAAATTCTTTCAAAGTTATCAAAATCGCATAAAAGGGCGTCGCGGGACCCATAGCTGGTGGGAACCCAAGCTGGCCCAACTTACAGAGAACATACTCATACTAGATCATACAAACTCCTGCGAGGCATTTCAAAACTATTTTCAAGGCAATCCGAGCTTTTTATCAAAAGTTACGGACGTTTATAGTTTAAAAATTAATAATAAATAAATTCTTTCAAAATTACTCAAATTTCACATATTTTTGCAACTTACAAATTTCAAAAAAAAAATAGGAGTCCATATTATGATAAATTTACATAAGAGTGCCAAGGAACAAAGACGGACCATACACAAGCTCGGATTGCGGGAATAGAGTTCGTATCTTAACCTAATTTTAGCTAAGTCATGCCAGAAAGATAAGGTTGCTTCACATACCTCAAACTCCCTCAAATTTCTTCCAAATGTAACCCAATCCAACTTATGCTTCGGTGTATCCAAAGTTTACAAATAATTTATAACAATGTTAAATAATTAACTAAAGACTTCTTGGCGTTAAATTCCAA
>DF367171.1:9847-20425 GCA_000787875.1 Solanum virginianum | reverse complement strand
CAATAATGTCACTTTAGTCCCCAAACTTCTAATAATACCACTTTGATCTCAAATTTCCGTAATGCTTCCAATGCACGAAATATGGGTTCTAACAATACATTTATTAATAATCTTCTAAGAACAATTAACTTTTCCAATATTCACCAATGTTGCATGCCTCTCCGATTCCTTAGATGTATGTATATCTCAGTGTCACTCATTCCACACGATACACGCCCCCTCCTATTGGTAACTCTGTCCACACAAGCTGAGATAAAGACAGGAGAATAACCTAGTGTTTTTTGTCTTCATTGGAATTTGAACATGAGACGTCATGACCCTCAACCACTTCATTAATCACTAGGCCACACCCCTTTACGATTAACTTCTTAAACATCTTTCTATTTCAACATGTAAATCAATATTCTAGGTATTCATTATTGTGAGAAATTAAAGTCATTAATTTTTTATTACTTTATTGTAATATGATCAAAATTATGTTGTGGTTCAATATAAGAAGAGATGCAATACGAGGACTTTTAAGGGAGCGGCCACCCATCAAATGGGTCCAACTTCTTAGAAATTTTGAGCAAATTTATGGTAACCACAAAGAGGAAAGACTTTACCTTTTTTCCACCTCTATAGGAAGCCTCATATTATCTTCCTAATTCATGACAAAAAATATATAGTATTGTAAACAAATTAGCAGCAACTTTAAGTTTTCCAATTTTAATTTAATTAAACTTTAGTTTTACATGTATTGAAGTGTTAGCTAATACATATTGTGCAATATATGTGAGTTCTAAGATTTCGGTGGCTCTCATCAGTTAGCATGGGTGTGCATACACTAGCTAATACATAGTATGAAATTTTTTTGAGGTTCTACCTCCCTTTAGATTTGCATGTCAAAGTTTATTTCTATTATATAACTAGGCCTAAATTATGGTGGGCCCTTTCTATTTTTAAACTAGGTGGTCCGCGCCCATGCTAAGCACGGGCTTTCTTACAATATTGTGGTGCAAAAAGAATTTGATATAAAATAAGATATTAATATAATTTGTTACATTCATTTGTAGAACGAAGAAAAGATATACCGCTACATATTTGAGCTTGATAGAAACACAAATAGTGAGATTATTCACGTACAATGTTATAAAGAACCATACCCCCATTCATATGTGTTTCATCCAATGATTTTATTTTTTTGGATATCTTTTTTTATATTTTAACACAAATAAATTAACTTGAAATGTAAGAGTGTGTAGCACAATAAAGACAAACTTCCACATGTGAATTGCATAACATCTTAAACCTTCTCATTTGTCATAGAGCAAGTGATGTGCGGATTACCCGAACTCATATAAAGAGTCAAATAATCTATATTCCTACCGGTGTGGGAACTCAATACTAGAACTTGAAACTACAGAAGCATACTTAAGACTTCTTTAATTAAGTGTCAGTAAATATTGTAAAGCAGCAACAACAACAAAAAACTTGCAACTATTTAGTTAAGATACGCAACTATTTTCAATCATAGTTTGTTTTTTAAAAAAAAAAAAAATTCATTCACACTGTCAATTTTCCTGTACTCTTTCAATAAGGGATACAATATTAATTCTTTTCAATCAATCTCCTCTTTCACTATAATATACATAATAATCAATTGATAGCAGAGAACTAAAAGAACGTCTTATTTCTCCAACTATCCTCCTCTCTCTACCCCTCTATCCCAACTCAATTAATATTTTATTCCATTTGTTTTTTTAATATGAGTTAGTTGAAATTCAATTCATTTTAGCCAAATGAGAATGATCTATGAAAAGCCACACTTATTTATTATCATCAAATGCTGGAATACATTACATCAATATTTATACATTAACGGTAAAAATTCATCCACATTGGGTACATACATCCAACTAACATATAAATGATATTTATTACTATGTTATTTAATTATAAATATTAATATTAAATCATAACTAATTAAATATTTTTAAGGACTTTGCAGGTCATTTTCCTGTTACTGTTCCTTATTGTCCGTTAGGGATTTGTTACTAGTCTCTTGGAGGTTATGTCACTATTTTTCAACATGACTTCACTAATTTATTTTCCTTTCCACACTTCATTTTGATAAAGTTGCCGTCATGTGACCAAGAGATCACGAGTTTAAGCCTTGAAAACAGTTTTTGGCAAAATTGGAAGGTAAGATTGCGTACAATAGACCCTTGTAGTCAGACCCTACACATAGTGGGAGTTTTAGTGCACCGGGCTATCATTTTAATTGATTTTGATATGCTTTACTTGAGCGGAGGGTCTATCAAAACCAGCCCTCTATGTTCACAAGGTAGGAGTAAGACACACACTACCCTCTTCAGACTCCAGTTGTAAAATATATTTTGTATGTTGTCGTAATATATAATCTTGCAAAATTAGTCTGTTCATTGAGAGTAACCAATATTATTTTAGAGCTCCAGCTATGTGGAAAAAAATATGATTGATCAGCTATGTGGAAAAAAATGATTATTTTAGAGAACTAATAGAGCTCCAGATATATTGGCAAGTGAATGGTGATAATTCTCATTTTTGATATGATAATTGGGTTTTGAGATGAGGGTTCCCAGGAAACAGCCTCTCTACTTAGGTAGTGGTAAGGTCTGCGTACATCCTACCCTCCCCAGACCCCACTTGTGGGATTTTACTGGGTATGTTGTTGTTGTTGTTGTTTGATATGATAATTGGACTTCCTATGAGCCTTTTATCATATCATAACATAAGAATCTAATTTTAAAGAGATAGATGTGATGGAGTTTGCTGACAGTAAGGGATGAAACATGAACCCGTAAACTGAATTACTTACACAGAGATAGTGAATCACTGTGTCAAGAATATCTCATAACCTATAAAATAGAGAAGCTGGACACCACTTGGTGAAAGGCTAAGAAGAATAGAATATTTATAGTGAATTTGATCGTCACAAGTATATTTATATTTACTGAATTTTCTTCGATTGTAAAGAACAAAAATTTTTATTCAGCATTAACAAAAAGAATAATATCCAGTCCTTAAAAATACAAGAAAATTTTAACCAAGGGTGATAAATGAGTTCCAAAATTAAGATAAAATGACAGGAGTTTTCATTATTGAGTAGAGGTGACAATTTTAAGATTAGTGCTAATTACACTAATTTAACACCCTCCCCCTTTCAAATTTATTATTTACACAAATATCCTATCTGTCTCATTCCCAATCCACCCATCCACCCTTTTGCCACCACCATCTCCTCTCCTTTCACCATTGCGGTCTCCATCACCACCACCGCTTTCTCTTCTACTATCGCCACCTCCTCTTATTCCTTATCCACTACCATTAATCTCCTTTTTCCCTCATCCACCACCACAACAACAACGTTTTCGTCCTTCTCCACCATTACTATCGTTGCTGCCACATCACCACTACCTCCTCTCCTGCTATTATCACCAACTCCTCCTATTCCTTCTCCATTCCCATCGGTCTTCTTTTTTGCCCCCTCCTCCACCATCACCATCACACCATCACCATTGAAATAACAGTCACCACCTCCTTTACCACCAGATGTGTTACAACAACAGAGTCATTTACTGAAATAGAATGGTCATCTGTTGCAATAGAAGGGTCATTTGCAGAATTTCTTGCAATGACTTTAATTTTTTAGTAGTTGTTGCAACAAACTTCAACAGTTGCTATTTCTACAGATTTTCTTCAATGAATTTTAAAATTTTAAAATCAAAACAAAAGAATTCATAAAAATAAGGATCAAAAATTAAAAAAAAAAAGAAGAGCACGATAAAAAATGATGAACGTCAAGGATGATGATGGTGGCAAAGTAGATGATAAAGAAGAATAAGAAAAAAATAGAGGTAGAAGAAGAAGATGAAGGAGGGGGGGAAGACTTTTCAAATTTTAGAAATACTAGTTTAGTGTACTTGCTTTGCAAGTGCGTACTGCGTCAATTAATAAAAATTCTATAAAAATAAATAAATTATTTTGTGTGTAACATATATCACACAACTACAAATAATAGCGTAAATATTATTATCTCATATAATAAAATTTATAAATATGTCATTTTTCTATTCTCATGCAGGATGCAAATCAACTTAATTTTTTTTTACAATAATAGTATACAAACTAATTGAATGTGCTTCTGATTCTATATATGCCCTTTTTCTCATCTAGTATCTGGTATCCGCATTAGAGCTCCGATTAAATTTAAATAATACATTATAGGACCCATTTAGGGGCAAAATACCTAACATGATTTTCTCCATATTCAAGGCTTGAACTTGAAACTCTGATTAAGAGCGATGATTCTTATGTTCAAGAAAAAGAATACCTTAGTTTACCATTAAGGGTCATTTGGTACAAAAATGAATAAGACAGAAATTAATAATGCAAACTTTCAAAAAAGTAAGAAACTTTTAAAAAGCGTAACCACTATGATAAGAAAAAGTACTCATTTTTCCTTAGTAGCTTTACCAAATGCTTCGACTCTCTAATAAGTATTTCTTTATTTTAAGAAAAATGGAAAAACCAACTATCATTATCACAGAAACTACATATAATGTCACAACTTACAATCGATATTATTATATATTTCATTGGTGAAACACCCTTCATGTGCTTCGGAATGCCTCATAATCGTAATTTTCATATATCACAAAATTCGTGCCTGATTTCAAAAATTCGACTTCATATTCTTGATCAGGAGACAAAATTGAGTGGGAAATGGGTATAACTCAAATTTTAGAAGACTCGTAGTGAAAATAATTTTTGCTAATTTTTGAATTTCAGTGGCTGTCCGCGCCTAGGCCACGACGCGCTTGGGGCGCAGACTAGTGTAAGTTGATGCTTCGCGTTTGGTCCGTATTGCGCCAGGGGCGCAGACCAGTGCATTTTGTGCCCTAATTTTCCAACTTAGTGCAAGGGCATTGGGGTCATAACCCAATGCCCATTTAAACGTGAAATCTTCCATACTTAGCCATTTTTCAACTCTAGAATTCATAAAACCCTCTCTAAAATCTCTCCAAGGCTTTATCAAATCTCTTGTTCAAATTCAAGGATTTCAAGCTAAATTTTGGAACTCAAAAACCCATCTCAAGCTTCAAATCTCCTTCAAGTTCATTTCAAGAGATTCAAGGTTTAAGGTATGTGGGTCTTCATCCATGGGTCCTTTCACCCATGAAGTCCAACCTTCTCTTTTTTATGGAAATTGCATGATTTTAAGTTGTATTACCTATGGGTATCTCTTATGATGAATTATGAACATAACTTATGTTGGGGTTTTATTAAGTATTGATTGCTTATTATGCATGATACCCATTTTAATCCCATACCATGAATTGATTATATCTATTGAAGTTAGGCAAAAGGCATAAATTCCTCCCTGAAGTACACTTAAACTGTCATGATGGCCCATTACATGCCTTTACTCTTTAAAAGTGAAACTATTTAACTCTTACAACTGAAACACCACTCTCATTGGAAGGGGGTATTACACTTGCTGCTATGTCAGCACCACATCAGGAGTGATAATTTTTTATATCATTTTTGATTTATTTTTTTAATAATTATTTTTTTCTTTTATCAACTATATTTTATATTAATTAATTTCTAATTAATTATTACAATTATATATATATAAAAGAGGATTGGCAGCCCGCCTACGTGGCGCTATCTAAAACAAGGTTGATTATTTAATATTTTAAATATATTTTTACCATTTAAAATTAACAATTTTAATTGTTTACTTAAGAAAATCCATCATTTTTAAAAAAAAGAAACTCAAAAGCCGCTAAAGTTGCCGATTCACCAAACCTGAACAAGTGTTTCCTTTGTCCATATCCCTCCCTTTTAACTCTTTCCTTTCTTCCATTTCTGCAGTATCATACAAAATTCTTCCATCCTATTTCTTTTTCGTTCACTTTTAAGCCTTTTCTTGATAAATTCTTCATTCAATTAGTAGTAAAATCATACAAATTTTCACTACATAAAAGATTTTCAAATCTTATATCAATATAGGCAAAGAGTATCAATATTGGAGAAAGAAGGTTATTATCTCTTTTAGGAAGACAAAAAGGGTATGTAACTTCATGGTAAATGTTATTTTAGTTCCGATATTTCTTTTATTACACTTCTGCCTTTTTTGTATTTTAAAACATCTTAATTTGGTGGTCTCAGTGTTTAACAATTTCAAACTTTTCTTATTTATTCTAGTGTGGATTGATATTAATGTCTTCACAAATTTATGTTATTGTTGCTTACATAGTGTCACTGTTCTTTATTACCATTTGCATTTTTTTTATGACCCATCTTTAATTGAACTTTGAGCAACAGTTTCCTCTTCAATTATTTGTTATCATTTCAGTTATAACAAAGGAAAGAATAATTGATACCGCAAACTATGCATATTGTGGTATTAAATAAAACTTCACACCAAAAAATGAGAATTCAATTATGATCTTTGTATTATTGTCTGCCTGCCTATTGTGGTATTAAATAAAACTTCACACAAAAAAATGACAATTTAATTATGATCTTTGTATTGTCGTCTGCTTATGATTGGTGAACATATTAATATGAATAATTTCTTCCCTATCAGAAGGATGTTAATTCAGAGAGGATCATATGGAATACCCTGTTTGACCCATTCATTTGATACTTTCAGCATGAACACTAAGTTCTATGAAGCTTTTCTGATTTTCTAATCTATTATTTTATGCCATTAGGAAAATTGCTATATATATATAGAAAAGAGAATGTTAGGCCCACCTACTGGCACTCTCACATAATTCTTATTTTTCTTAAATAATTCAATATTTTAATAATAAATTAAATAACCCCAATAGACATTAACAAACCTCAAAAGACTCTACTTTTTATTAAACGATACTTTAGCCTGTCTAAACCATTCAAACAAATCATAACCATTCAGAAAAGTAACAACTCATCAAAAAAAGTCACAACCTTTTGAAAAAGTCATAACCCTTCAAAAAAAGCACAACACTTCGAAACAGTGATAACTTTTCAAAAAAATTACAACCTTGAAAAAAGCCACTCTTAAAAAAATTCACAACACTCCGAAATAGTCATATCTTTTCGTAAAAATTACAACCTTCAAAAAAGCCACATAATCCTTCAATGTAAAAAATTATCCTCTTTTAAAATATATTAAATTGATTTTTAAGTTGGGGTATTATAGTAATCTCTTTAGAAAAGTCACAATCCTTCGAAGAAATAATAATCCTTCGAAAAAGACACAACTCTTCAAAAAAGTCACAACTTTATTGAAGATAATTAGGACTTTGGCAGTATTACTAGAAGTTTTAGAGATAAATTGGTAATGCTAAATTTTCTATACAAAAAGAACTTAGTAATTCTAGAATATGTTATTAGTTTTAATATTAAGATTTATAAAAATAATTAGATTACTTGTGACCGCGCAAAGCACGGGCTAATTACCTAGTTTTATAATAATTGCATCTTCTTCACTAAAATTGCAAACAGGATTAACCAAAAACAAAAATTGCAGAGAAGAAATTTTCAGCAATGGCGCCAAGGAGTGCTTCAAATCCGGAGTTGATTTGTGGAGTGAAAGAATTTTTTCGTGCCAAAAATGTACCATAAGAAGTTGCTTCAATTTCTTCCATTGATTGACCATGGAAACAAAGCTTCAATACCCTTATTTCGTTCAGCAATGGCACCCAAGGAATGCTTGAAATCCAAATCTGATTTGTGGAGCGAAATAATTTTTTCGTTTCAAAATGTATCGTAAGAAGGTTGCTTCAGTTCTTCGTTTGATTGGCCATAGAAACAAAGAACTTTTTCATTCCAAAATGTACCTCATGAATTTTTTCGCTCAAAATTTCTTCCATTATTCTGGGTTGCTTAAGTTTTTTTTTGTTTATTTGTGATATAAATTATTTCTGGGTTGTAAAGGATATTTTGATTTTTTTTATGGTGGGGGTGTTTATGGTGGGGTGAGAAGAAGATGAGTTGTGGGGGAGGGGTGTGAAGAAGATGAGATGTGGGGGAGGGGGGTGTAAAGGATATTTTAATTTTTTTTACTTCAAAAATTTTTCTGACGCGCGGATTTTTATTTTTTATTTTTTAATTTTTGCCACGTCAGTTGTAAGGGTTAAATAGCTTCACTTTTAAATAGTAAAGGTGTGTAATAGGTCGTCATGATAGTTTAAGTGTGTAAATAACTTTTTGGGATAACTTCGGGGGGAGGGGGGAATTTATGCTTTTTCCCATTGAAGTTATGCATGATGTAAACTATGAAAACTATGAGCTACTGTGAATTTTAAGATTAGTTTCAAGATACCCTAAATGAGAGTTTTACTACAATGTTGGTGGGTTGATTTGAATTGATTTTACTCCTTCTTGTTATACTCTTGTGTTGTATGATTTTGAACAAGTGTTATAAACCCACCATGTGTTTGATGAAATTACATGACAAGAATTCTCAAGTCATTGATGAGCTATTGTATGATTTTACAAGTCAAGTGTTTCAAGATAATTATGGGCTCCCAAGGATGACTATATGTGAAGGGATCATGAACCATATTGTAAGTCTTAACCTCATGTACGACATAATACCATGTACTATCCGTTACCTACTAGGAGGGGTCATGACTCATGCTATACTCCCTACCCTTGAGTATAAGGTATTTGGATGAGCTAATCATGTCACTCTATTGTGTTAAACAAGATATACAAGTTAAATATTTTACAAATATTTTTTATCACGAACATTGATCATGCATGTCATATTAAGACTATATATCTATTGATTATGATTACGCATTTTGAATATTATGGCTTATGTCTTTGATGCATTTTACCCCGCATACTTAGTACATTCCAAGTACTAATGCATACTCTATGCCTACATGATATTACCATGTAGGGACCGGAGCTTCTATCGATCATCCTCCTCCACATGGCTAGTTCAATTCTTTGCAGAAAGCTTTGGTGAGTCCTCTACTCCGAGGACAATATCTACTTTTACTCATGCTATGTTAAGACTTATTCTTTATGATAGATACTTATTATTATGAGGGTGAGCCTGGGAAGTGTCTTGGCCCTTACTCCATTCTCTAGTAGAGGTGTTATTCGATACTACGTTTGTATATGCTTATTGTCACGACCTAACCCCATGGCCGTGACTAGTGCCCGAATTGGGCACCCAAACACGATCACAAAGCCGAGTTACAAACAGATTTCTTATACTGTCACAAATATCAAACCCTGCACCTAACAGAAGCCGACAAGGCTATGTTTCAAATATATAAATTTAACAAAGATTTTGGCAGAGTTTTCTTTGTTTTACAGACTGTCCAAATAACCCTGCACTCAAAAAATACCGACAAAGGCAACACAAAGCCAACAAACATAATATATATACATATCCGGGCAGATAAGGCCACCAGGGCGGGTGAGGCCACCCAACAAACACATCATATGAGTCAAATCAGATGGACTAGGCATAACCCACACACATATATCCATAGACCTCTACACAAACTGACAGAATCATAGGACTGGATAGGGCCACGCCATACCCTCGAATAAATATATACAAAGCAAGGAACAAGGTATACCAAAAGTGGGCTCCGAAATAGGGGGAGCACTCCAAATAGTAGAAGGAGGTCCTAAGCTGGTGGATTACCAAACTGTACGTCTGCACCTGCGGGCAGGAAACGCAGCCCCCGAAGAAGGGGGTCAGTACAAAATATGTACTGAGTATGCAAAGTAGAATGTACAGAGCATAAATTTGGGTAATAATCGAAACAAAAGTATGAAAGGCAAATGCATATCCAAAATATTAAAATGTTTACTTTCAAAATACAAATCATGCATAGGGCACCGGAACTATGGTCGCCCGCCCGTCAATGGCGCCATAACACAGCATAACACCAGAAAGTTACAAATCTCTGAATCTCTATCACATATCACAACACGGCATGATGTCGAACACAACATAATGCCCAATCACAGCATAACGCCAAACAAAAATGGAACCCGGCCCTTGGGCAAGGCTCGGTGAACCGTAAACACAGCATAACACCAGAGTATATCTAGTGTGCGCGATAACCAATTGGCCCAAAAATCAGTGAATGATATCATAGTAGGTACGAATGAAGTAGTGAGTAATCATATGCATAAAATTATCATCATAAATCCAAAAGATAAGTAAAATAGTCATATTTGAAATTGGAATAACAAGTATTACATATTCTTTCAAACGTTATCGAAATACATAAAAGGGCGTCGCGGGACCCATGGATGATGGAGACCCGAGCTGGCCAGTCTATGAAAAATATGCTCATCCTAAATCATACAAACTCTTACGAAAAATTTCAATGCAATCCTAGCTTTTCTGTAAAAGTTATGGACGTTTGTAGTTTGTAATCGTTAAAGAATAAGTTCTTTAAAAACTAGTCAGCTTTTACATGTCCTTTGTAACTTATGAAATCCAAGGCATAAGGATCAATATTATGACATATTAACGTAAGAATACTAAGGAACAAATGCCAACCATAAACAAGCTCGGAT